>PVJN01012138.1:0-52099 GCA_004026805.1 Lasiurus borealis | reverse complement strand
TTTTTTTTTTTTGAAATCGGCAAAAATGCAAAGACCAGTAGCAATTAAGTTCAGTGAAGATTAGTTAAGTTACATTCAGTTTAGGGATAAAGAGTAGCATTAAAGAGTGTAACGAGTAGGTAAATACACTTTATAAAAGCAGTTTATTCCTTTACATTCTCTTTTATTATGTTTTTATACAATATTTGTAATTTATAAATACATTTTTCTTATTCAAAAACACGTAACAAGAACAACTGGGGTGGCATTTTGGGGGCTGGAACGGATTAACGGCATTTCAATTGATTTCAATGGGGAAATTTGCTTTGAGATACGAGCAACTTGAAATATGAGCAAGGTTACGGAACGAATTAAACTCGTATCTCGAGGTACCACTGTATTGTGGAGGTATATGTCTTCCTTGATTTCAATCTCAAAACTTTGTTTTTACCTAGGAAAAAAGATGACATTATTGTTATGTCTTTACAAATTATGGGAATTAAAAAACATAATTAATATTTCCAATGTAAACTACTACTTGAAAGGAATTAGTTCCTTTAAATTTAGTTCTATAATTTTGTTTATACTAATTTTATCTTCCAAGCTTATCTGGTGGCCTTTAGCTCTCAAATACCTATGTTAAGACCACATTGTTTGTTTTTTTGTGATTTATTAACTTTAATAACTTCTTAGAATTTACATTTCCAGGTTGAAGAGTTCTCCATTTTTATTTTTTCTGCATATGTCAGACTCAAGGTCTCATACTGATATGAAGCTTTTTCTGTGAAGCTTCTTCAGGCATCCTTTGTTTTCTCTTGCTGTGTTCCAATGGAAGCACAAGCCATGGGCACAGATGTTCTTGAAAGCTATGGATTTCATTTAGTCAGTAACGAGTTTTGACAGTTTAGACAATGAACCCTTCAGAGAATGATAAATTCCTCTTAGAACTGAACGCGAAGAAAACATTTCTCTATGCCAGCTCCTATATTGTACTTCCTTTTCTTACAGAATAACTATGTAACCAAACCTGCTCTTGTTTTCTAAGTTAGAGCTCAATTAAAAGCTCACATGTAGAAAAAAAATGACTCATTTTGGGTAAACACAGTATTTAATGTTGAAACAGGTTCTGATCTGCTACACATGAAAAACACTTAAAAAACCGTCTGAATTGTATTTAAGAGTGAATGGCTTACGTTGTTTTTTATAAGTAGTAAGGCATAAATCATAAACCTTAGAAGGCAATAACAGGCAAACGCTTTTGTTTTGGGAAAGATTCGGCTAATGCTTTCGGACTTATTCCCGAAGCTTTCACAGATGACGTCTAACATATATTGGCCGTTGGCAGAAACACACGATCTAGCCTAAACCCCTAAATTTTGGCTTTTGCTCAAGTTGTGTAACCCGTATCCACAGAGACTGGGAAAAGCATCCACGAGCTAGGAAGGCCCCCGCTTCTTCGATCTAAACTGCTTTCCTTATCGGTGGGAGGGGAAAAAACCAAGGGAATTTATGTGAGCACCCTTGACGCGCAGCACAGCTTCCATTGAGCCCCAGGCAGAACCACAATTCCCAGGATGCACTCAGGTTTTAGGCGGTCAGAGAAGCAGCTTCCGGTTTTAGCCAGTGCGGCTGCGCTCAAGGTGTGGTCTTATTGGATCTTACCGCCTCGCGTGCGATTCACGGCGACGTGCGGCCGTGGGGGCGGGCGGACGATCTAAGACTTGGTATCGCGGCGGCGGCAGCGGCACGGCTACACCGAGTTGTGCTCCTTCCCTCATCTGCCCTCCCCTTCTCCCCCTCCCCTCACCTGTGGTTCCCGAGGTGTCCGAGACGTGCGGCGAGGCGGCGACAAGCTCTGGGTGAGGGTCTCTGGAGTGTGAGCGCTTTTTCCCGGGCCAAGAGGTAGAGCTCGGGTCGGAAGGACTTGACGGCTGAGGGGACGAGTGTCCGGGTGTGGGCCGGGGAGCGTGCCTTCGTTCCTGCCCTGAGCTTGGCCTCTTCACCTGATCGCCTGCCCGGGAGAGTGTATCGTGAGGAGCCTGGACCCGCCCTCCTTTCTACCCCTGCCCGCCTCGCCCTCCTGATAGAGGGTCCAGAACCCTCTCTCTCCTCCCTTGGCTTGCAGTTGCCGTTCCTTACTCCCCGCAGAGAATCTGCCCTCCGTTTTCTCATTTCCGTCCTTTATCACTTCTAGTACTTTCTCTGGTGCAGGCGTCGAATGCGTTCTGCTCAGTACTTCTTGGGCGGTGTATGGTGTGGGAACATTTTCCTCACCTTCTCCAAGGCGGCGTTTCGGGCCACCTGGTTGGCAGAGTAACTTGGGCTGTTTTCCCCAGCCTCATTGGGCTTTCCGTCTCTAAGCGTGCTGCTTTTAAAACTGTTGATATCAGGGTTTAAATCAGTGTTAGGTGTTAGGGGTCAGTGAGAGACTTTGGATTGAAAACTAATAGGTACTTTAACCCTCTTCCTGGCTTTTGACCGTATTTAAACGTTTGCTTCTGGAATTTTGACAACTTAACGTGATAGCCCAGTAGTGAATTTTGGTAGAAAGACTCAAATGTCCACCTGGGATATTAGTGGTTGATTTGTCTTCATTGCAGGCTGCTGACATTTTTTTTTTAATAGTAGGATGATTTTTTTTTAAAGTAGGGTTATTTATTTATTTATTATTATTATTATTATTATTATTATTATTATTATGTTTTGTTAATCCTTATCCGTGATGATCTAAAACTAAAATCATTTTTTTTTCTGTGGATTTTTAGATAGAGTGGAAGAGAGCGTGAGAAATAGTGAGAGAGAAACGTGGATGTTAGAGAGACATCAGCTGGTAGGGAATGGGGATCCAGCCTGCAACTGAAGTAGTTCCCTTGACCAGAATCCAACTTGGGTCTCTTTCTTGGGTCTCTTTTAGTCCGCAGGCTGACGCTCCAACACTGAGCCAAACCGGCGAGGGCAGTAGAATGACTTAAAAAAAAATTAATTTCAAAAAGAGAAAGAGAGAGAACATTGATTGCTTGCCTCAGGTACGAAACGTGAAACCTGAGTATGTGGCCAGTCACTAAATTAAACCCACCACCTTTTGGTGTATGGATGGGATAGTGCTCCAACCGAGCCACACAGGCTAGGCCTAGAATGATATTTAATATTTTTATTTTAGACATAATTTCTCAGCCCTTACCTTAGTCTTATTGTATCTTTTTCTAAAACAGCCCTTCCCTAAACCATTTGAAACTCCCCAGAAAGTAGTCACATTTAAAATTATTTGATCACAAGACTCTTCCCAGTGAAATGTTAAAATTTATTTCCTTCAGGCCAAAGCTTTATTTTTTTTGGAGGGAGATAACATGTCACTTATGTAGCTTGAAGTGTCTTCATATCAAGGGCCACATTTCTGTTTCTCCTTTTACCATGCTCTGACATTTATTCTGTTAGCATTTCATATATTTTTTTCTTTAATTTTTCATTTCATAGAAATTTTATTTCTGATGCTGTTGTTCATAGATGTTTTCATTCTCAGAAATCTGTCAGTGGTGACTGTGATGATCTATAACTAAAATCATTTCATCAGTATGCAGGACTTCCACACATGTGGTATCAGCTGCTTGGTCGGTGAATTATTATGAACTTTGGAAACTTTCAAATGGATTTAAATATGAAAGGCATAATTCTTTTAGCCTTTATCTTAACTGCCCATCCACCAGCATATTATTTTAGGCAAATTTTCTCTTATGACTGGGGTGCTGGTCATGAGAGGAGGATTTCCAGAGTGTTTTTCTAACCCTAGATTTGTATGAATTAAGTGAATGGACTTTCCTTCCATCAGTAATATCAATATAGCTGATGCACTTTGGTATAAATCACATTTTGTTTTCCAAAATGAAAATTGTATTCTTCATTTCAGGGGTCAGCAAACTTTATAGCTTATGGGCCAAGTTCTGCTGGCTGCCCGTTTATGTAAAATTTTTTCTTAATATATTTTATTGATTTTTTACAGAGAGGAAGGGAAAGAGATAGTTAGAAACATCGATGAGAGACATCGATCAGCCGCCTCCTGCACGTGTCCCCCCATCTCCACCCCCCGGGGATGTGCCCGCAACCAAATACATGCCCTTGACCGGAATCGAACCCCGGACCCTTTAGTCTGCAGGCCAACCCTCTATCCACTGAGCCAAACCGGTTTTGGCAATGTACATTTTTTGTTGGTACATAGTTGTATGTGTTTGTTTAGATATTCTCTGTGGTTGCTTTCTGGTGCAGTGGTAAGTTGAGTAATTGGGACAGAGACCCATATTTCCTGCAGAGCCTAAAATATTTATTATCTATTCCTTAATAGAAAAAGTAAACTGACTCCTGTTTTATTTTTAATTTATTAATATTTTATTTATTTTTAAGCTAAAGCATTGTTTTATTTTAGAAAGCTTTCTGCTTCAGGAAGGGGACCCAAGCTCATGGCCATATTTTAAGGATTTTTATAGAGAAGGAAGGGGGACAGAGAGAAAGAAACATGATGTAAAAGAGAAACATTGATCAGTTGCTTTCTGTATGTTCCCTGACTAAGGGTGGAACCTGCACCCAGGTATGTACCGTGCCCTGGAAAAGAACCCCCAAACTTTTAGTGTATGGGATGATGTTCCAAGCCACACTGGTCAGGGCTCCTCTTTTTTGAATTAACGTATTCCATGTAGAAAATTAAAATGATTCAGAAAAATGTAGCTGAAGCCGGTTTGGCTCAGTGGATAGAGCCTCGACCTGCAGACTTGAGGGGGTCCCAGGTTCGATTCTGGTTGGGGACACGAACCTTGGTTGCAGGCGCATCTCCAGTGGGGGGTATGCAGGAGGCAGCTGATCGATGTTTCTCTATCATCGATGTTTCTGACTCTCTCCCCCTTCCTTTCTGTAAAAAATCAATAAAATATATTAAAAAAAGAAAAGAAAAATGTAAAGGAGAAAGTAAAAATTACCCAAAATCATACAACTCAGATGGTGGAGCTGGGATTTGAATCCATATAATATGGTTGTGGGACTGAGTCCCTCAATATGTTACACAGCCTCTCCTTAGAGAAGAAAGTTTAGACAGGCCAGAGTTATATTATGTAAAAGTTCCTCCTTGTGTTCCTCTTTCCATCCTACTCTGTAGATAACCAGTTAACAATTTGATATAGAGATCTCCAGTTCTTTGTCTTCATTTACAAATGTTGATTTGCAAATCTTCAGGTTTTAAAAAATTTAGTACTTTTAAAGTTATTTTGAAATTTTTTTACTTATGATTTCAGAGAGAGAGGAGGGAGAAACAGAAACGTTGATTTGTTCTACTTTATTTACTTATTAAAATGTATCTTTATTATTGAAAATAATATTACAGGTATTCCTCCCCGCTCCCCCTCAGTTAACCCCCTCTGCCAATGTTCCATTTATTTATGTATTTATTGGTTGATTCTTGTATGTACCCTGATAGGGAATTGGACCTGCAACCTTGGCATATCAGAACAATGCTCTAATCAACTGAGCTGTCTGACCAGGGCAATACTTTATTTTTTAGAGCAGTTTTAGATTTACAGAAATTTATGCAGCTAGTACAGAAAGTTCTCATATCATCCACCCCCCATTTTTTGTTGTTAGTAGTATAATGTGACATATCTATAATAATAAAAGTGTAATATGCAAATTGACCAAATGGCCGAACAGGAGAACAGCAGAATGACCATCCAGATGACGATGCTATGACACACTGGTGCCAGTCAGCCAAGGCAGGTGCGATGTGATTGTTGCGGGGTGGAATGCCTCGCCATTGCCCCATGATCGTTCCACAGAGGGAGGCCCAGACCATTGGCCGATGGGGTGATCAATTCGGGGGGAGGGGATCCACAATCGCCCCAAAGAGGGAGGCCCAGGCCACCACTGGCCAGCTGTGGTGGGTGGATGAGGCCTCCCTCTGTGGGGCCATCAATTGCAGCTGGGTGGGTAAGGCCTACCTCTTTGGGGTGATTGCTTGCCTGGATTGTGAGGGCACAGCTAGGCTGAAGGACTCGAATTTTGTGCACTGGGCCTCTAGTTTGCTATAATTGATGAACCAATATTGTTGCATTGCTATTAACTAAAATGTAGTTTATATTAGGCTTATTTTTGTGTTGCAGAGTTGTTTTTTAAAAAGTAGGATCAAACTAGTCATTGTTTAGCAGTGTGCTTTTTAGATGGTTTTCAAAATAATAGTGCTTCTGGACTTTTTGATGCAAAAAAACTTTCTTGATTCACTAATTTGCAGATTAATCACATATAGTTAGCATCCTCCTTGGAGAGTGGAAAACTTGAGAGTTACCTCATTCCTTTTCTCTTTTAAAAGTTTATTTTGTAGTGCCAACTGCTTTTCTCTGAAGTAATACTGAGTATTATTTTTAAATTTAATAATTCTTTATTGTTCAGATTATTACAATTATTTCCCTTTTTTCCCCCATAACTCCCCTCCAACTGGTTCCCACCCTACCCTCTGCCCTTACCCTCCCCAACTGTCCTCATCCATCGGTGTACAATTTTTGTCCAGTCTCTTCCCGCACCTCCCAACACCCCATTCCCCCCAAGAATTGTCAGTCCACTCCCTTTCTATGCCTCTGTTTCTATTATATTCACCTGTTCATTGTTTATCAGTTTTTTTATTCACTTGATTTTTAGATTCATTTGTTGATAGATATGTATTTGTTGTTCATAATTTTTATCTTTACCTTTTCTTCTTCTTCTTAAAGAATACCTTTCAGCATTTCATATAATACTGGTTTGGTGGTGATGAACTCCTTTAGCTTTTTCTTATCTGTGAAGCTCTTAATCTGACCTTCAATTCTGAATGATAGCTTTGCTGGGTAGAGTAATCTTGTTTGTAGGTTCTTGCTATTCATCACGTTGAATATTTCTTGCCACTCACATCTGACCTGCATTGTTTCTGTTGAGAAATCAGCTGACAGTCGTATGGGTGCTCCCTTGTAGGTAATGAACTGTTTTTCTCTTGCTGCTTTTAATATTCTCTCTTTGTCTTTTGCTCTTTGTATTTTAATTATGATGTGTCCTGGTGTGGTCCTCTTTGGATTCCTTTTGTTTGGGATTCTCTGTGCTTCCTGGACTTGTAAGTCTATTTCTTTCACCAGGTGTGGGAAGTTTTCTGTCATTATTTCTTTAAATAGGTTTTCAGTATCTTACTCTCTCTTCTTCTGGCACCCCCATAATTCTGATGTTGGTATGCTTGAAGTTGTCCCAGAGGCTTCTTACACTATCTTCAAGTTTTTGGATTCTTCTTTCTTTCTTTTTTTTTAATTTTTAAAAAAATATACTTTATTGAATTTTTACAGAGAGCAAAGGAGAGGGATGGAGAGCCAGAAATATTGATGAGAGAGAAACATTGGTAAGCTGCCTCCTGCACGCCCCCTACTGGGGATGTGCCCGCAACTAAGATACATGCCTTTGACCGGAATAAAACCTGGGACCTTTCAGTCCCCAGACCAACACTCTATCCACTGAGCCAAACCGGTTGCTGCGATTCTTCTTTCTTTTTGCTTTTCCAGTTGAGTGTTTTCTGCTTCTTTGTATTGCAAATCTTTGACTTGATTCTTGCGATCCTCTAATCTTCTGTTAGAGCTCTGTATAATATTTTTTATTTCAGTCAGTGTTTGTTTAATTTCTATTTGGTCCTTTTGCATATCCTTGAGAGTCTTGCTAAGTTTATCGGCCTTTTCTAGGAAATTCTTGAAAAACCTTATAACCATGGTTTTGAACTCTATATCCAGTCGTTTGCTTTCCTCCATTTCTTTCATTTGTGATCTGTTTCTTTGTCTCACATTTTGGCTGCTTCCCTGAGTTGATAAGAGTGGCTTTGTGTGCTAGGTGTCCTATAGGGTCCAGTGGCTCAGCCTTCCCAGTTACCTGAGGTGGACACTCTTGGTGCACCCCTTTGTTGGCTGTGTCCACAGTCTTGTTGTAATTAGGCCTTGATTGTTGTTGTATCACTGGGGGGAATTGACCTCCAGACCAATTGGCTGTGAGGGATCAGCTGTATCTATGCTGGGAGAACTTCTGTGCTGGAGACACCCTTATGAGACTTGCAAAAGCCTCTGTGCTTAGCTTGGATGGGGCGGAGTCTCAGGGTGGAATAGAGAGCATTAGTTTTTTGTGAGCCCTGCCCTAATAGGCCCCAGTGTCTCAGTGTCCAATGGTAATTGTTGCAAGCACCTCTGAGAGAAAGCCACCTTTGAGTGCTGCCCACTGCTAAACAGTCTAGTTCTCCCCAAATGAGTTTGGGTCCCCAGATTCTCGCTCGGAACTGGAGTTCAGTGTAGTTGAGAGCTTTTGTTTCCCTCTCGCTTGAGAAAGTCAGTTGCGTACTTATTTGCCTGTCCTCTCCGTGTGTGCTCCTCAGTACCTCTGCCTCCTGCAGCTCCTGAGTCTCAGTGTGCTTTTATCTTTCCTTCTAGTTGTAGAATTTCCACTCAGCCAGCCTTGCTATGGTTCTGGATGATGTCCGTTTTGTCTTTTAGTTGTAGTTTTGAATTTGTTGTGCAAGGCAGCAGTTTTGGTGTTTACCTGAGCTGCCATCTTGGTTTCTCCCAATCCTGATTATTTTTTCACTGAACATTCTGGCTCTTCCATGAAGCTATTCAGCTTCTTGTAGATTTCTTGTTCATCAGAAGAGTGGTGCACATAAACCCATTTACCCATCATCTTCCTCCTCAATGAGACTGGTACTTCCTCAGCCATCTTATCATTCTCAGCATTGTCTTCCTCTTCTTCAACTTCCAGAACTTATGTTCCTGGAATGTAATCTTTAGCAGCTAATTGTTCATATTGTTGTGCTCTTGATTTTTTCAAGACCTCTGTAGCCTTTCCCCAGAATTTCTTCTGCAATATCTGAGGATTTAGTGTTTGGCTCAACTGGATCAATTCTATCAGACATCATCACATTCTTTGTTTTATCCTGAACCAGGTTTTGAAGAAATTGTTAAGCCATTGAGCTGTTATTTTTCATAGCACTGATTCCTACAATCATGAGTTCCCCAAAGTTCTTGTCCATACCAAAATGGGAAGCCACAGTCATGAGCAATGATTGAATGATCTTTGGAACTGCCAGATGATGATGAGATGTTTGTGCAGCAAACAGATCTTGTTATTTCCCATTGATTTGGTGACATTGCAGAAATCTTTGCATAAGAGGATGGAAGTTAGAAAAAGCTCATGACTTCTCACCAATATTCTCTCTCTATAAAAGGCTAATATGCAAAGACTCTCCTTGGGAGTTTGAGCAGGAGATCGGGAGTTCAATCACTCGCTGTGACATGCGCTGACCACCAGGAGGTGGTGCAGAACGAAGGAAGTCTCTTGCCAGTAGTCAGCAGTCAGGGAAAGAAGGTCCCAGCCAGCAGCTGGAAGGCCCCGATTGACCCTGATTGCCAGCCAGGCCTAGGAACCCAACCTGTGCATGAATTTTGTGCACCAGGTCTCTAGTCTGGTTATAAAGTTCATGAGCATCATCTTCACTTCTACTGTCTTGTTAGGGCTTACAGCCACGTTAGCATTTTTTATTTGGTTGTGTTTTTTTGTTTGTTTGTGTTTTTTTTGCAAAATCTTGGAGATTATGAATCAAATGAAAACTGAAAAGTTAAACATCTGTTTTTTTCTTTTTGTTTTGAAGCACTTTCAAAACGTTTCTCCTTTTTCTTGTGTTTGTAGTCTTTCTTCCCTTTGGCATACAGTACTAGCATCTTTCTTTAGGAAGAAAGATGAACAAGAGGAATAGGCAACAACTAATATCTTGGTAACCTTAGAGAAGCATGCAGTTGTGATAACGTTGCCCTTTTAGGCATCATTTCTTCTGTAGAGTTCACTTAGCACTTCCAAAAGATATCTTGGAATGCAGTTACACCTTTACTTGAAATTCTGTGATACTGTATTTACTTTTTTCTTAAAAAAAAAAAAATATATATATATATATATATATATATATATATATAAATAATTGATTTTTTACAGAGAGGAAGGGAGAGGGATAGAGTTAGAAATATCGATGAGAGAGTCATCAATTAGCTGCTTCCTGCACGCCCCCTACTGGGGATGTGCCCGCAACCAAGATACATGCCCCTGACCGGAATTGAACCGGGGAGCTTTCAGTCCACAGGCGATGCTCTATCCACTGAGCCAAACCGGTTTCGGTTACTTTTTTCTTGTATTTTGTGCTTGTATTCTCACCAGTACAAAAATCCTATCTAATAAAGGGTAATATGCAAATTGACCATTACTCCAACACAAGATGGCTACCCCCTTGGTGTCAAAGATGGCCAGCCCCATGTGCACACAAGATGGCCAGCAGGGGAGGATAGTTGTGGGCAATTAGGCTGTCAGGGGAGAGCATTTAGAGGATCCAGGCCTGTAGGTAAGGGAAGTTGGGGAGTATCAGGCCAGCAGGTGAGGGCAGTTAGGGGGACCAAGCCTACAGGGGAGGGCAGTTGGGGCCACCAGGCTTGCAGGGGAGGGCAGTTAGGGGCAATTGGGCTGGCAGGGGAGGACCATTAGGGGTGACCAGGCTGACAGGGGAGGGCAGTTGAAGGCATCCAGGTCTACAGGGGAGGACAGTTAGAGGTGACCAGACCTGCAGGGGAGGGAAGTTGGGGGTGACTAGGTCAGCAGGGTAGGGTAGTTAGGGGTGACCAGGCTAGCAAGGGAGGGAAGTTAGGGTGACCAGGCCAGCAGGGGAAGACAGTTAGGGTTGACCAGACCAGCAGAGGAGGACAGTTAGGGGTGACCAGACCGGCATGGAAGGGCAGTTGGCGGTCAGGCTGGCAGGGAAGCAATTAGGTGATGATCAGCTGGCAGGCAGAAGCAGTCGGGCAGTCAGAGAGACAGACAGGCAGACAGGCAAGCGGTTGCGAGCCAGCAGTCCTGAATTGTGATAGGGCAGTCAGACATCCCTGGGTTGGGTGGGGGGGAGCCTATATAGGAGAAGGTGCAGGCTGGGCTGAGGGATCGCCCTCCCTCCCATGCACAAATTTCGTGCACCAGGCCTCTAGTGAGTATATAAAATCTTAGGTGCTTCTATGGCAATGTAGAAGTACAAAGAAGACCTTTAGCAAACAGATTGATTAGATTCTTCTCAGTGACATCAAAACTACAAAATGTTATTGAAAGATTAGATTCAAGACAGTGTAATTGTAGGAGAGCAGATATTTCAGCTCTTGAAGAAAGTTACAGATTTTCTGGGCAGCAGTGACCAATCTGTGCCACAAACATCACCAGCTTTGCCAGTTCTTTGCAAGGTGTATTTGGTTGCAATTTAAAAATCTCCACATTGGATTTATAATAAGCTAATTGTACTTTTGTAGAAACTCCTCAGTGTAGGTGAGAGGGTCCGCTTTATTCTATAACTACTGCAAGTTACTGGGAAGCTTGTGTTTGTTTCTGTGGGACATGTTGGCTGCATACTGGCTCACAGTGAATAGTTTTCAGGAAACCGTACCACCGACAGCCACCAGACCTTCTCAGGCTGTAGCTTGGAATCATGCTTCTGGGTGTGGGGAAACAGCCCTTGGGAGCTCAGCAGGTGATATCATCTTGGCTCGTAGTGTGCTTTAAAAAATAATATTCATGGGTAGCTTTCCAGGTCAATACATTTGCATCTACTCTGTTCTTTTTAAAAAGTTCTTTAGTATTTTATTGGGTGGGTATGCCATAATCTAATAGTGTTCCTATTGCTGGATGTTTATTTTGTTTAAGTTTATTGTAAATTGTACATGTGCCTTGTATGTACAGTTGTCTCATACTAATGATTGTCTCTCTTTTTTTTTGAAACAATAATGGTAAGAGTTATTAGAGTGAAAAACAATACATAAACTCTTGAAAGAGGCAGAGTGGGCAGGCTAGAGGGTAGAAGCTGCTGCTAATGACTCTTTAGGGCAACCTTTTTTTCTTTTTTTTTAAATTTTAATAAATCTTTATTGTTCAGATTATTATACTTGTTTCTCTTCCCCCCCCATATCTCCCCTCCACCTGGTTCCCACCCTACCCTCTGCCTTTACCTTCCTCTCTCATTGTCTTCATCCGTAGGTGTATGATTTTTGTCCAGTCTCTCCCTGCACCCCCTTCCTTTTTTCCCCCTGAGAATTATCAGTCCACTCCCTTTCTATGTCCCTAATTCTATTATATTCACCAGTTTATTCTGTTCATCAGATTTTCAATTCTCTTGATTTTTAGATTCACTTGTTCATAGGTAGATATTTGTTGTTCATAATTTTTATCTTTACCTTTTTCCTCATCTTAAAGAATACATTTCAGCATTTCATATAATACTGGTTTGGTGTTGATGAACTCCTTTATTTTTTTCGTATCTGTGAAGCTCTTTATCTGCCCATCAATTCTCACTGATAGCTTTGCTGGGTACACTAATTTTGGTTGTAGGTTCTTGCTATTCATCATGTTGAATATTTCTTGCCACTCCCATCTGGCCAGCATAATTTCTGTTGAGAAATCAGCTGACAGTTGAATGGATGCTCCCCTGTAGGAAATTAACTGTTTTTCTCTTGCTGCTTTTAATATTCTCTCTTTGTGTTTTGCTCTTGGTATTTTCATTATGATGTGTCTTGGTGTGGTCCTCTTGAATTCATTTTGTTTGGGATTCTGTGCGTTTCCTGGACTTTTAAGTCTGTTTCTTTTACCAGGTGGGGTAAGTTTTCTGTCATTATTTCTTCAAATAGATTTTCAGTATCTTGCTCTCTCTCTTTTTCTGGCACCCTCATAATTTTGATGTAGGTACGCTTGAAGTTGTCCCAGAGGCTCCTTACAATATTTTCACATTTTTTTAAAATACTTTTTTCTTTTTGCTTTTCCAGTGGAGTGTTTTTGTTTCTTTGTATTTCGAATCTTTGACTTGTTTCTTGCAATCCTCTAGTCTGCTGTTAGGTCTCTGTATAATATTTTTTATTTCAGTCAATGTATGTTTAATTTCTAGTTAGTTCTTTTTGATTTCTTCTTGGGTCTCGTTAAATTTATCCATTTTTTTCTTGGAAATTCTTAAAAATCCTTATAACCGTAGTTTTGAACATTATATCCAATTGTTTGTTTTCCTCCCTTTCTTTTGTTTGTGATCTCTGCATATTTCGCTGTTTCCTTGAGTTGGTAGAGTAGCTTTGTGTGCTAGCTGTTCTATGTGGCCCAGTAGCTCTGCCTTTCCAGTTACCTGAGGTGGACACTCTTGGTGCACCCCTTTGTAAACTGTGTGTACAGTCTTGTTGTAGTTAATTCTTGATTGTTGTTTGTATCACGGGGGGGGGATTGACCTCCAAGCCAATTGGTTGTGGGGATCAGCTGTGTCTGCACATACACGCTTGCCTCCAGACTTCTGCCTTTCATGGGCATGTGTGAGCTTCAATAATTCTGCCTTTTGGTTCCCCCGAGTTTCATACTAGGGACCCGTATGAATCTGAGTCCCAAGGGTCTTGTCCAAAACTGGGGTTCAGTGAAGTTGGACCTGGATTTCAGTGCTGTTGTGAGGTTCTGTTTTCATCCCGCTAGAGGAAGCCAGGCAAAATCAGCAGTCAGCACTCTTTGAGTGCACTTTCGTGCGCACTTTCACATGCACATTCACGAGTCCCCAGACTTCTGTCTTTCATGGCTCCCCTAAGTTTCCGTGTACTCCTTCCTTTTCACGATAGTCCAGACTCCCCCTTTGAGTCTCACCTGGAGCTAGGGTTCAGTGCAGTTGAGATTTTCTGTCTCCCTCCCCCTGCAACGGTTCTCAACCTGTGGGTCACGACCCCTTTGAGGGTTGAACAACACTTTCACAGGGGTCGCCTAAGACCATTGGAAAACACAGATACGATTCATAACAGTTGCAAAATTACAGTTATGAAGTAGCAACAAAAATAATTTTATGGTTGGGGGTCACCACAACATGAGGAACTGTATTAAAGGGTCACGGCATTAGAAAGGTTGAGAACCACTGAGCTAGAGGAAGCTAGCCAGACCTTCCTCCGCCTGCTCTCTTCACGTGCGAGTTTCTGTACCTCAGCTTTTTACAGCTCCTCTGAGTCTTCTTGAGTCCCTCTCTTTACTTCACTTGTAGAATTTTCACTCAGCCAGCTTTCCTGTGGTTCTAGATGGTGTCTGTTCTGTGTTTTTTTTTTAGTTGTAGTTTTGAAATTGTTGTGTAAGGCAGCAGCTTAATTATTCACCTATACCGGTATCTTGGCTTCTCCCCTCTAGGGCAACTTTCTGAGTCTAATTACTGGTTGAAGGAAATATGTTTTTCATTTTGATGTGTGTTATCAGACTACCATCCATAAAGGTCAGAGCAATGTAAACTTACCAAAAATGTGGGTGTGGGTGAGATTCTTGCATCTCTATGCTATTGCCATGATTTTTTAAAAAACTTCATCCAATTGGCAATGTATCCATTTATCTTACTGGAAGATAGGATTTAAACTTACTTTAGTGGGGCTTACATTCTGTAGTTGTTCTGAGTATTCCATTAAAGTGAGCTGCTCACTTGTTTAGATTCTCTACTTGGCTTTGAAAGCAACATGATTTTCTCTCCCCTGTTAAAAGAATCTGGGTGACTTCCCAGTAGGCTTTATATTTTTTGAGAGTAAGGAGTATTTAGCTTTCTTCATATCAAATAGCAACCCAGGTTTATATGAGTAAATGTTCTTTTTAAAACCTAAATTGGATCATGTTCTTTTGGGATTACTAAAGAGTAAAGTATTTTAACTTTGTTAAAAATAACCTTCTCAAAGTCTTTGTGAAATATAAACTTGGAAAATTACAGTTTAAAATTGTCATCTTGGTGTATAGTATCCAGCTCATTCTTTATTTCTAAATGAAATAAATAAGACTGATTGATATTGTAGGACCTATTTATTAGGAATAATTAGCCTACCCTACTTTTTAAATATTTATTTGTTTGTTTTTGAGAGAGAGAGACAGGGAAAGACAGAGAAAGAAACATTTATTTACAATTTCATTTTTCTGCTCATTTATTGGTTGGTTCTTGTATATGTCCTGACTGGGGATCGAAACCAGTCTTAGCGTGTCAGTGCTCTAACCCAGTGGTCGGCAAACTCCTTAGTCAACAGATTGGCAAACTGCGGATGCAGCTCTCGAGCCGTGATTTGCCGACCCCTGCTCTAACCAACTGAGCTACCTGGCCAGAGTACTCACCAGAGGATATTTTTCCATTGATTTTTATTTTTTTTAGAGAGAGTGGAAGGGAGGGTGTGGGAAGGAGGGGGGGGGAGAGGGGAGAGAGAGAGAGAGAGAGAGAGAGAGAGAGAGAGAGAGAGACAGAGATGTGAGAAGTTGAAAAAGAAACATTGGATGTGAGAGAGAAACATTGCCTCCGGATCTGTGATTGAACTTGCTACCTGGTATGTGCCTTAAATGGGAATCCAATCTGTATCCTCTTGGTGCATGGGATGATGCTCCAACCAACTGAGCCACCCTGGCTACTGTGTAATCTACCCTATTTAATAAATACTTTTGGTTTTCAGTTTTGGAAGTTAAGCAATGGATTAAATAGGGTATTTATTTCATGGAACCCATGGTTTTGAATTTTCTGTTTTGGAATATACCTTGTGGTAGAGGGGATATATGCTGGCTAAGTGATATTATAGTTTGTCTTAATTATATATTGTAAGTACTGACAGGATGAAAAGGGAAGCTAAATTATGGGAACTGCCAAAATATCTTTAGGCATAAGGGAAAATACCTGTGAGAAAGGACACTAAGTTTTTTAATGGGTGATCACAAACAAATATAATTTTCTTTATAGCTTACTTAACAGTGTTACCTATTATTGGACACTGCATTTCCCACAATATCCACTAGAAAACAAAACATACAAAGGGTATGTATGGTCTTGAAGAGACAAAAATAATTAGCTTATTAAAATTTGATTATTTAGGTCTTTTTTTTATATTTTGTTTTTGGTGTATATTAGCTAATTTTTTCACTGGCAGCATATTCACTTTAATTCTATACGTATGTCCTTACATTTTAGTTTAGTGAATATGTATTCATAGTTGTATCTACACACCCATTTCTTAGGTTAGGGAACAAGTATTGGCAGTGAAAAGTTTTTAGCATTGTGGAACTGAAGGGTTACTTTTTATTTTCTTGGGATTTATTTATATTCTATTTCACTCCAGAAAGAGTTTCTAGTTATGTAAAAGATCCAGAAGTGTAATAAAATGTATATTAAAAAAAGAAATGAGAAGAGGAAACATATATTCTGTTCCCAAGTGGCAGTATAAATTCAAAGACTAAGAATAAAATTTGGATTTGAATTTTCTTGTCAGCAAAAGGAAAAATGGAAATACAGTAAAATACATAGCACTAAGCTAGAAGGAGGAACAAGACCAGTTTTCCAGGGGTAAATCTTCTTGACATTTTAAGGAAATATTTAAATTGGGCATTATATAAAAGCTGTTTTTGTTGTTAACTAGAGGTTCTGGTTAAAAAAGGTGATGACTAATCATTAACCTTTTAAATCAAGAAAATTAATTTCGTATGGTGGTTGGTTTTAATTTAGGATGCAGATGTGTTTTATTTCCTTAAAATACTTCAAACATATATAGAACACAGAGTCAATATAATTAATATCCATATGTCCCACCATATCAAATCTTAACGTTTCCCATACTTTCCATTTTAAAGAAAAAATGGAAAGAAAACATACAGTTGAAGCATCTTCCTGGATTATATTTTACTTCCCAGAAGTAACAGTTATCCTGAATGGTGTGGGTGTTGATCATTCCTAATGCCTGTTTTAATGTAATTCATAAGGAATATATTTATAAGCAGGTTATAATATTGTTTTGCATATTTAAGACTTTATGTAGACACTTTTCTGCCTATTCTGTAATTTATTTTTTTATGAAGCATGTTTTTTAGTTTCATAGGGTGCTGATGTTTTAGTAACATTTTGACCCACAAAAATGGCTGTTTTCATATGGTTCAACCTGATTATAGTCATCACGTTTATCTGCTGTATAGTTATATTATTATTAGAAAACCAGTTTAAATTTATTTTCATGTTGATAAATGTGTGGATTGTTTATTGTTTTTCCTGTTTTAAAAACAATGCTACTGTTAAAATTCTAGATAGGAAAGTATCAGGTTGTACTGCAAGTAATAAGGATATATGTTTTGTGAAATTTTCATAGCAGAAAGCTTTTTGGAAAGAAAGTGTTTATTGAACCAAATATTAGTTGGAAAAGGACAGGTTCTGTGATGTGCAATCTAAACCATCAGCAGCAGGAGCTAGATGAAGAAGGCAATATGTCCTCTATCCTGGAGTAGATGGCCTCTTTTAAATTACAGGGTTGGGCAAAATCAGGTTTATAGTTAATACAATGCACATATCTTGGCAAGTTTTTCAAACTGCATGTTGGTAACTAGTAATGGGTTAGAATTCAAATAGGATGGAAAAGTATCAGGTTGTATTGCAGGAAGTAAGGATAACTGTTTTATGCAGAGTGTGTGTGTGTGTGTGTGTGTGTATACAAAATTTGAAATGGAGTCCTCTAAGGTAATTTACTTAGAAGTGGAATTAATTGGGTTGGAGGTTATGGAGAAATTGCCCAATTGCTCTACAAAACTGTCCCATTTTGCATTTTTTCTCATTAAAATACGAGAATTTGCTCTTTCCAAATTCTTATCCATGGCACAGTCAGATTTTTTACATGTTTACAAATCAGATAATTGTGAAATGATATCAAATTGTCTAATTTTTTTTTATTATGACATTGAGCATGTATTCAAATGATGTGTAACTATTCAGGTTTTCTTGAATGGCTGTTCCCCCTCCCGATTGGGTTGTCTTTTATATTGATTTTAGGAGTTTTATATTCTCGTTATGTCTGTTAAGTGAATTGCAAATATCTGTTAAGTGAATTGCAAATATCTTCTCCTACTCTCTGTAGCTTATTTATTAATTTTTGCGTATTTCTTTCTAAAAGTTTTAGACTTTTTTTTTTTTACATTTAAGTCTTGATTCTGCCTGATTTTTTTTTTTTAAATATGATGTGAGACAGGGATCTAATTTAATTTAAAAATAGAATTTTATTGATTTCAGAAGGGAGAGGGAGAGGGAGAGAAATAGAAACATCAGTGAGGAGAAAGAATCATTGATCAGTTGCCTCTTGCCTGTTCTACACTGGGGATGAAGGCCTGCAATTAGGGCATGTGCCCTGACCAGGAATCGAACTCTGATCTCCTGGTTCATAGGTAGAAGCTCAACCACTGAGTCATACACCCAGGCAAATTAAATTTTTAAATATTTTTTATATTTTTGTTACTATTTTAATACTTTTGTTAGTTAATGTTAATAATTTCTGTTAATATTTAATATTTAATATTTGTTTTTATATCCTTATGCATGTAAATTGTTGTATATCTTTTAAGTTTTCAGTTCATTACACTAACAGCTTTTTTTAAAAAAACTTCACCCGAGGATATACTTCCATTGCTTTTTTTAGAGAGAATGGAAGCAAGGGAGGAAGCAGGGAGAGAGAAAGAGGGAGAGGAAGAAAGACACATCCATGTATGAGAGACCCATCCATTGGTTGCCTCCCAAACACACATTAACCCAGACCAGGGATTGAGCCTGAGCCATGGTTTGTGCCCTTGACCAGGAACCGAACCAAAGACCCTTTTATATGCAGGGCAGTGCTTTAACCACTGCAAAACTGGCTAAGACAGCATTTTTTTCTTTCATCAGGCTGCTTCACACATTCAAGTTTGTGACTTCTGGGCCAGAGTAATGTGATTGGTTAATTACTTGATCCAGAACTAGAACCTAGAATGTAGATAGAGAACCTACAGGAGGTGGGCAAAAGTACATTTACAGTTGTGAGTATGTGAAACATAGAGTTTATTCTTGTATCATATATTTTTCCATACGAACAAGAGTAAATGTACTTTTGCCCACTCCTATACAATGGAACCTCGGTTCTTGAACTTAATTATTTCATTACGGAAGGCTGTTCAAAAAGCCATTTGTTAAAAAACTGCATCATTATTTCCCATTAGAAGTAATGTAAATTGAATTAATCTGTTTCAGACCCCCAAATGATTCCGTTTTAAACCCATCCCCTTTTTTTTACCGGTTTGAATGTTTTTATTACTTTTTCTCCATTTTTTAATGTATTACATGTGTACATTATCTTCCCATTGCCCCACTCCCATACATGCCCTTACCCCCCAATGTCTTGCGTCCTTTGGTTATGCTTATATGCATGCATACAAGTCCTTTAGTTGATCTTGTATCTATCACACCTCTCCCTAACCTTCTTGCTGACATTTGACAGTCTTTTTGATGCTTTACTGCCTCTGTATCTATCTTTTTGTTCATGGGCTTATAATGTTCTTTATTATCCATAAATGAGTGAGATCATGTGGTATTTTTCTTTCATTGACTGGCTTGTTCACTTAGCATAATGCTCTCCAGTTCCATCCAGGTTGCTACAAATGGTAAGAATTCCTTCTTTTTGATGGCAGCATAGAATTCCATTGTGTAGATGTACCATAGTTTTCTGATCCACTCATCTGCTGATGGGCACTTAGGCTGTTTCCAAATCTTAGCTATTGTAAATTGTGCTACTCTGAACATAGGGGTGCATATATCCCTTCTGATTGGTGTTTCTATTTCTTAGGATATATTCCTAGGAGTGGGATTACTGGGTCAAATGAGAGTTCCATTTTTAGTTTTTTGAGGAAACTCCATACTGTTCTCCACAATGGCCGCACCAGTCTGCATTCCCACCAACAGTGCACAAGGGTTCCTTTTTCTCCGCATCCTCGCCAATACTTGATTTTTTTGATGATAGCCATTCTGACTGGTGTTAAATAGTACTGCATGGTTGTTTTGATTTGCATCTCTCAGATAACTTTGAGCATGTTTTCTTGTGTCTCTTGGCCTTCCTTCTGTCTTCTTTCGAAAAGATTCTATTTAGGTCTGTTGCCCATTTTTTTATTGGATCATTTATCTTCCTTTTATGAAGATGTATAACTTGCTTGTAGATGTTGGAGGTTAAAGCTTTATCAGTGATAACATTTGCAAATATGTTCTCCCATACAGTGGGCTTTCTTGTTGTTTTGTTGATGGTTTGTTTTGCTGTGAAAAGCTTTTTATTTTGATGTGCTCCCATTTGTTTATTTTCTCTTTAGCTTCCATTGCCCTAGGAGCAGTATCAGTGAAGAAGTTCATTCGGCATATATCTGAGATATTGCTGCCTGTGGATTCCTCTAGTATTTTTATGATTTCCTGTCTTATGTTTAAGTCCCTATCCATTTTGCGTTTATTTTTGTGTGTGGTTTAAGTTGGTGGTCTAGTTTCATTTTTTTTTTTTTTTGCATGTATCTGTCTAATTTTTCCAGCACCATTTATTGAAGAGACTGTCTTGACTCCATTGTATATTCATGCCTCCTTTGTCACATATTGAACATAGTGGTTTGGGTCGATATCTGTATTCTCTATTCTATTCCATTGGTCTATATGTCTGTTCTTGTGCGAATAACAGGCTGTTTTGAGAACAGTGACTTTGTAATACAGCTTGAAATCTGGTATTGAGATCCCACCTACTTTATTCTTCTTTCTCAGGATTGTTGTGGCTATTTGGGGTCTCTTTTATTCCAGATGAATTTTTGGAGAGTTCTGTGAAATATGCTGTTTGTATTTTAATGGAGAGTGCATTGAATCTACAGATTGTTTTGGGTAATATGAACATTTTAATGATGTTGATTCTCCCAATCCATGAACATGGTATGTTCTTCCATCTCTTTTTTCAGTTTTGTGTAGTTTTCCGTGTATAGGTCTTTTATCTCCTTAATTAAGTTTATTGCTAGGTATCTTAATTTTTTTGGTATGATGGTAAATGAGATTGCTTTTTTAGTCTCTCTTTCAGTGAGTTCACTATTGGTATAGAGAACTGCTGTAGATTTCTTGGCGTTAATTTTGTATTTTGCTACATTGCCGAATTATTAATAAGTTTTTTTGATGGAGTCTTTATCATGTCATCTGCAAATAAGGACAGCTTTACTTCTTCTTTAAAAAAATATATATTTTATTGATTTTTTTTACAGAGAGAAAGGGAGAGGGATAGAGAGTTAGAAGCATTGATGAGGGAGAAACATCGATCAGCTGCCTCCTGCCCGCAGTCTACTGGGGATGTGCCCGCAACCAATGTACATGCCCTTGACCAGAATCGAACCTGGGATCTTTTAGTCTACAGGCCGATGCTCTATCCACTGAGCCAAACTGGTTTTGGCTTTACATCTTCTTTTTCAATTTGGATGCCGTTTATTTCTTCTTCTTGTATAATTTCAGTGGCTAATACTTCTAGTAATATGTCAAACAGGAATGGTGAGAGTGGGCATCCCTGTCTTGTTCTTGTTCTTAGGGGAAATGGTTTTAGTTTTTGCCTATTGAGTATGGTGTTAGTTGTGGGTTTATCTTATATAGCTTTTATGATGTTGAGATATGATCCTTCTGTTCCCACCTTGTTGAGAGTTTTTATCAAGAAAGGGTGTTGGATTTTGTCAAATGCTTTTTCTGCATCAATTGATATGACTATGTGATTTTTCTCTCTCAATTTGTTTATGTGATGTATCAAGTTTATTGATGTGTGGATATTGTACCAACCTTGCATTCCTGGGATAAATCCTACTTTGGTCATGGTGTATGATCTTTCTGATGTATTGCTGGATCCAATTTGCTAGAATTTTGTTGAAGATTTTGGCATCTATGGGCATGAGGGATATTGGCCTGTAATTCTCTTTCATTGTGTTGTCTGTATCTGCTTTTGGTATTAGGATAATGCTGGCTTCATAGAAGGAGCTTGGAAGTGTTGCTTCTTCTTGAATTTTTTGGAATAATTTGAGGAGGATAGGTTTTAGTTCTTCCTTTAATATTTGGTAAAACTCCCCTGTGACGCCCTCCGGCCCTGAGCTTTTATTTGCTGGAAGCTTTTTGATGACTGCTTCAATTTTTTTTCTATACTTATTGGCCTATTGAGATGTTTAGTTTCAGATTGAGTTTTGAAAGGTTCCCAGTTTCTCTGAAAATAAGACAGTGTCTTATATTAATTTTTGCTCCCAAAGATGTGCTAGGTCTTATTTTCAGGGATGTCTTATTTTTCCATGAAGAAGAATATGGTACACATTTATTGTTGAACAAAAAAAAAAAAAGGAAATTTATTACCTGTATATGGTATGGTAGTAGTTGTCATCACAAACCAGTTCATTGATTGGCTGCAGCGCAGGTAGAGCTGTTCAGGCAGTGGGAAGTCATTTTAAATCAGGAGTCAGACGCCTTACGGTAGCTTTGGGGGGGTCTTATATTCTGGGGAGGGCTTATGTTTGGAGGAGGCCTTATTATGGGTGAGGTCTTATTTTTGGGGGATGCCTTACTTTCAGGGAAACTGGGTAGTATTTTTCTAGGAATGAGTCCATTTCCTCAAGGTTGTCCTGTTTGTTGGAATAGAGTTGTTCATAGTATTTGTTAATAATCCTTTGTATTTCATTGGGGTCTGTTGTTATTTCACCTCTTTTAGTTTCTGGTTTTGTTTATTTTTATGCTCTCTCTTTGCTTTTTGGTGAGTCTGGCTAGAGGTTCATCAATCTTGTGGATCCTTTCCAAGAATTAGCTCTTGGTTTTGTTGATCTTTTGTTTTGTTTCTTTGGTCTCTATGTCATTTATCTCCACTCTGATCTTTATTATTTCCTTCCTTCTGCTTACAGTGGGCTTTTCTTGTTGCTCTCTTTCTAACTCTTTTTGAGTTGTAGGATTAGGTAATTTATTATCATTGTTTCTTGTTTTTTGCAGTAGGCTTGTAGAGCTATGAAGTACCCTCTCAAGACTGCTTTTGCTGTGTCCTATAGATTTTGGATTGTTGTGTTTTCATTGTCATTTGTTGCCATGATGTTTTTTTATTTCTTCTTTGATCTCTCTGGTTACCGAGTCATTGTTTAATAGCATGCTGTTTAGTTTCTGTGTGTTTGATTTATTTATATTGTTTTTATTGTAGTTGATTTCCAGTTTTATGCCACTTTGATCTGAGAAGATGCTTGATATTATTTTTATCTTTTTGAATTTGAAGAGACTTTGCCTGTGACCCAACATATGGTCTATCCTTGAAAATGACCCATGTGCACTTGAGAAGAAGGTATATTCTAGGCTTTGGGGTCAGATGTTCTGAAGATGTCTGTTAATTGCATCTGCTCTAGTGAGTCATTTAGGATTCATGTTTGTTTGCTGATTATTTGTTTAGAGGATTTTTCCAAAATGATAGTGGGGTATTAAAGTCTCCTATGGCAAGGCCCTAAGATTCTACCCTACCCAAGCTAAACAGAGAGACTTTTGCAATTTTGCAAATCTTATATCATAAGGCTGACTCCAGCACAGAAATTCTCCCAGTGCATACACAGCTGATCCTCAAAGACAATTGGCCTGGGGGTCAATTCTTCCCAGTGATACCAATAACAATCAAGGCTTAACTACAACAGGGCTGTACACATAGTCCATAAAGGGGTGCACCAAGAGAGTCCACCTCAGGTAACTGGGAAAGTGGAGCTACTGGGCTATATAGGACACCTAGTACACAAAGCTACCAACTCATGGAAGCAGCAAAAATGCAGAGATAAAGTAACAGATCACAAACGAAATAAATGGAGGGAAACAAACGACTGGATATAGAGTTCAAAACTACGGTTATAAGGTTCTTCAAGAATTTCCTAGAAAAGATGGATAAAGTTAGCGAGACCCAAGAGGAGATGAAAAAGTACCAATTAGAAATTAAACATACACTGACTGAAATAAAAAGTACAGAGACCTAATAGCAGATTAGAGAAACACAAGAATCAAGTCAAAGATTTGAAATACAAAGAGGCAGAAAACACTCAACTGGAAAAGCAAAAAGAATCCAAATATGTGAAGATAGTGGAAGAAACCTCTGGGACAACATCAGAATTATGGGGGTGCCAGAAGAAGAGAGAGAGCAAGATGCTGAAAACCTATTTGAATAAATAATGACTGAAAACTCCCGACACCTGCTGTAAGTAATAGACTTACAAGTCCAGGAAGCACACACAACCCCAAACAAAAGGAATCCAAGGAGGACCACACTAAGACACATCATAATTAAAATGCCAAGAGCAAAAGACAAAGAATGAATATTAAAAGCAGCAAGAGAAAAACAGTTAGTTACCTACAAGGGAACACCCCTATGATTGTCAGCTGATCTCTCAACAGAAACTATGCAGGCCAGATGGGAGTGGCAAGAAATATTCAAAGTGATCAATAGCCAGAACCTAGAATCAAGATTAGTCTACCCAGCAAAGCTATCATTCAGAATTGAAGGTCAGATAAAGAGCTTCACGATAAGAAAAAGCTAAAGGAGTTCATCAACACCAAACCAGTATTATATGAAATGCTGAAAGATGCTCTTTAAGAAGAGGAAAAAGAAAAAGGTAAAGATAAAAATTATGAACAACAAATATGTATCTATCAACAT
The DNA here is from genome assembly GCA_004026805.1 of Lasiurus borealis. Taxonomy (NCBI): domain Eukaryota; kingdom Metazoa; phylum Chordata; class Mammalia; order Chiroptera; family Vespertilionidae; genus Lasiurus; species Lasiurus borealis. The sequence continues at coordinate 27,587 of PVJN01012138.1, read as the reverse complement.
GAGAATCTAAAAATCAAGAGGAATAAAATATCTGATGAACAGAATAAATTGGTGAATATAATAGAATCGGGCATAGAAAGGAAGTAGACTGACAATTCTCAGGGGGAAAGGGTTGTGGGGGGTGCAAGGAAAGACTGGACAAAAGCCATACACCTATGGATTAGGATAGTGCAGGTGGAGGGAGAGGTGGGAGCTAGTTGGAGGGGACTTATTGGGGGGAAAAGAGGTACAATTGTAATAATCTGAACAATAAAGATTTATTTAAAAAAATGGTAAAAAAGGTAAAATCAAAATGGAAAAAAGAAAAAATTAGTTTCTTAAGTAAAAGATGAAAAAATAAACTATACAATAAAAAAATAGAATGTGCAGTAGTGAAGGTCATTCATTTCCTCTACTTTGTTTGGCATGCCTGTTTCCTTGTCCAGGACAGTTTTGCAGTTCTTGTATTCCACTGTTTCTCAGTATTGTAAGCTGGCCCTGAATTTTAAGGAGGTGGTGTGTCTTAATTTCTTTATTCCTTTATTTGTGATTACACAAGAGTCAATTTGTGATTCAGCCCCTGGGTGGCAGTGTTTCTGGAGTGACCTCCAAGACTCTAGGTCCTGTCTAGCCCGTGCTTAGTTTCTGTTTTCCCTGTGGCAAATCAATACAGGTTTGTGGGAGTGGTTTGCCCCAGAGCTGCTTCTGTGATGGTCACTTCCTCCTCCAGTCCCCAGACCCCAGAAAAACAATTTCCCCCTGCACTCTCCTAGGGTGTTCCCGACTGGGTGATCCTATGTATTGAGCTTAGCAATCAGAAGCAAGGATCTGAAGAGGAAAGAGTGCAAGTGTGCCTTTCCAGTGCTGCATGTACGTTTGCTCAGTCCCCTTTTCCTCATATCCAAGTAGCAGGCACACTTTGGAAACTCCTAGCCTATTCTTCTGTGTTCAGGTAAAAATGGATTGCTATTTAAAGATCCCCTCTGTTAGCAGCTCTGAGGATCCCCTTCCACATTCACGGATCATGCCACCCCCAACAGTCATGGATTTCTCTAGGTGCAGGCTTCCCCTGGTCTTCCAGCTCCCGCAGTTTGTGCCTTTTTCTGTCCTGTGCGACCAGACCTCACCTTATCCCAGGCAAAATCCCTACCTTTCTGTGGTGGAGTGTAGAGCTCCTCTGAATCCATGTGTTTGCACCAATTGGGGACCTGTTCCCTTGGGTTTGCAGCTGTTCGGTGGGTACGTAGTTGTAGATTTTCAGGCTTCCGATAATACCCACTTTTCCCTTCAAGATGGCGCAATTTCCGCGTCCAATCTGGTGGCTGAGGAGGGAACCCAGCAGCAGTGGGGCCTGACTGGTTAGAAGAGCCTAGTCCAGCAGTCCCCCACTTTCTCCCGGAGTACAGCTGTTCCTTAACTCGATAACAAACACTCCCCTTGCAACCCTCAGCTGTTCTCTCTGTCTGCTTTGGGACAAGGCTTGGGACACATCCTTCTATTCCGCCGCCATCTTATTTTTTCCTAATTTTTCTCTTATACAGGTCATGTCTAATGTACTTTTTAATTTATGAATAAACGCTTCTTTTCTTAAATATCCAATCACCCCCCAACTGGCCTTAAGTGAATCACTTTGAACACTTGGCCCATGGGTGTCTTTTAGGTCAGTATGTAGCATCTTTGTTTGCTCATATATCACTGCCTGGGAAATGGCTGTCACTGGCTAACTGCTTTTCATTTATATCAACAACAGTTTTCCTTCCTCTTCAGTAGTCTGTGATCTTTATTTCTTTCACACCCTTAGCAACATAAGCACTAAATATTATAACTATTTACACATTATATCACAGTTTAGATGATCCCGATATATTGATCGCTTCTTTTATGTTTTAAAATTGTGCAAATTGTTGATTTAACCAGCAACAAAAGCATTTTCTCCTTGGTTTGTTGCCAGAGAGACCCTTTTTGTCGTGCTGAGGTATCAGCTTGAAAGGATTGTCAGTTTGAAAACCAAAATTTGGTTCCACAACCCAGACATTTTTGCCTGTGAATTGTTTGAAATGGGAGATGTTGGAAAAAGAGGTTGGATTGTATTTTGTAGACCTCACCCAAATGTCATTTCTCTGTCACTTTTAAATTGAATCTGGCTTGCAAACAGTTTGAGAATATATTTTTATGAGGAAACAAGATTGCTCTTTTACTGTTTTTTTTGTTTGTTTGTTTGTTTGTTGTTGTTTTTTTGCATTGCTGGTTAATATCCACAGTCTTTGGAAACTAGATAAGCATGTATTGGATTGACATTTTGATAGTTGAAACTTCAGAATACTTAAATGTATATAGTCATCCAGTTGCTATTGTCATATATATGTCCTGATGTTTGAGACTTTTAAAAAATACATTTTTACTGATTTCAGAGAGAAAGGGAGAGGGAGAGAGAGATAGAAACATCAGTGATGTAAGCCATTGTTCTGCTGCCTCCTGCATGCCCCCTGCTGTGGATGGAGCCCACTAGGCATGTGCCCTGACCAGGAATTGAACTGTGGCCTCCTGGTTCATAGGTCAGTGCTCAACCACTGAGCCATGCCAGCCAGGAAGACTTTTAATTTTGAATTGAGGAGAATTATGTATATAAGCTTGAGCCTTAACTGTCTTAAACGTTTATTAGTAACTGCTATAAATCATTCAGTTTAAGAATGAAAACTTTGCCCTGTAGCTTGGCGTCATCTTGAACACAGAAAGCACGCTGTTTCAATTCCCGGTCAGGGCACAAGCTTGGGTTGCTGGCTTCATCCCTGGAAGGAGGCACACAGGGAGCAGCTGATTGAAGTTTTGCTCTCACATTGATGTTTCTTTCTCTTCTCTCTTTAAAAATCATAATACATAATAAAAGTATTAGACTAATTTTCTTCCCACTTGAAAGGGTTTTTATTGCATTTTTAGTCTGAGAAAAGTTTCTGTGAGGCCTGTAGATATATATTCTAGGTTTTTCTTTTTTTCTTCCTATTTTTTTCATATTGGCAGCCAAAAGACCTTGTGCTTTAGTAAAAGTGAGCAATATTGAGAAAGATTGTAGATGGCAAGTTTTATTTCTAGATTTCTGATTGTGATATTGACAAAGGGAATTATTTCCTTGAAGTCTCCTTCTGTAACATTATAAAAAAAGACACAAAAAAATAAACTTGTATTCTAGTGTTACAGAATTTACCAGGCGACTGAAAAACCCAGGAGTACCGGAGGCACAGGAAAAACCCATTTATTTCCAGACATTTCACATGTACCAGTACAGTGACCTAGGGGAGTCTGTTTCTTCTCCAAATCCTGAGCCCAATATGGAGGAAGCTTCCCTTTATACCCTTTTAGTTTCTTTGTCCCCTAAATAAGGACCATACTTCCGGCTTTGCAAAAAGTCCTCTGTGCTGGGATGGGGGCAATGGGACCACATCTCAAGGCCTGGCCTGGTGCCAGCATGATAACTCCATCTGGGGATGGTTTATGACCTCTCTAAAATCGGAGTAGTATTTTGGGTAAACAGATCTTATAGGACCAGATAATTAAAGGGGCAGTGACTAATTTCAGATTGCTAGCTCCCCCCCCCCCCCAAATGTCTCATTTTCCCCATCACTAGAGCAGCAGTTGACAACCTTTCAGACCTCACAGACCACCAGTGGTCCTTGGGCCACCAGTTGGCCTAGAGGATATAGGACCTGTAATGATTGTTACTTTATGAGATGGGTTCTTTACCAAAGTAAGGTTTTGATTTTGCCTCAGAGGTTCACTCTATAGGTCAGATATTTTACCTAGACAGATTTTATTTATGAAATAGTTGGAACAATAGTGTGGTTATATGGTATTATATTACAGACTAGAGGCCTGGTGCATGAAAATTCATGCACTGGAGGGGGGTGTCCCTCAGTCCAGTTTGCCCCCTCAATCTGGGAGCCCTCAGGGAAAGGAGGTGACCTGGCCACCAGGGGAAGGTGATGCCCCCATCACTCCTATGCCGCTGCCACTCGGGTGGCCCTCAGTGGCTGGACAGCTGCCATCTGAAGCTCGCCTGTACCTCAAGCTGGCCCTGGGCGGTTGTGCAGCTGCCATCTGAGGTTTGCCTGCACCTCGGGCCGGCCCTGTGGGGCTGAAGGGGACTGGGAGACTCTGGAGGCAGGTGCACAGAGGGCCCACTGTGCTGTGTGCCTGCTGGCCCGGTGGGGCTAAGGGGACTGGATGCCGCCATCTTTAAGGGTGTGGCAGTAATTAGCATATTCCCTCCTTATTGTCTGTGGGCGCCACTATCTTTGTGAGGGTGTGACTGTCAATTAGCACATTCCCTCTTCATTAGATAGGGTGACTTATTAAATTAGTTACTTTTTTTTTCAATTATAAGCAAAAGTTTATTTAAAAAATCAAAGAGGCTGAAACAGGTTTGGCTCTGTCTGCAGACTGAAAGGTTCCAGGTTCAATTCTGGTCTAGGGCATGTACCTTGGTGCAGGCTCATCCCTAGTGGGGGGCATGCAAGAGGCAGCTGATTGATGTCTCTCTCTCATTGATGTTTCTAACTCTATCCCTCTCCCTTCCTCTCTGTAAAAACTCAATAAAATATATTAAAACAAATAAAAAATAAAAAGTCAAAGAGGTAGAAGAAAGGAGCTGTAAAAGAAATGGATTCAGGAATTAAGTTAGATGGATGCCCTTGGAGCTTAGGAGAAAGAGAATGGTTTAGGTCAGTGGTCGGCAAACTGCAGCTCTGTTGACTAATGAGTTAGCCGACCGCTGACCTAGACTCTTGATTCCAATAATTACAGGCTGTTGTTGTTCCTTGTGATTAAGCCCCTATCCCATTAGTCCACAGAATGGCAAACTGCGGCTCGTGAGCCCCATGTGGCTCTCGAGCCACAGTTTGCCGACCACTGGTCTAGTAAGTAAAGTCCCTGGGGGGAAGTAAAGGAGGACTGGGAAGGCTAGAGTGTGCTCCAGAAAGGGAGAGCACCTATTTTTATATTTTATGTATTTTGGTTCAGTGTATAACAGTATATATATCCTGGCCTCAGGATTTCTCTGACTATAATACTCAAGACTCTTGTTCCTGTAATGTACATATGCATTTTTATGTACTATTTTTCATTTCAGAAGCAATATTCAGGATTACTATAGATCTGAGAAATGGAAACCACCATTTGTAGTATGGCTATAAGAGTTGGATATATATATATATATACACACACACACACACACACACACACACACACACACATATATATATATAAAATATATTTTGTTGATTTTTTACAGAGAGGAAGGGAGAGAGAGGGTTAGAGAGTTAGAAACATTGACTAGAGAGAAACATCGATCAGCTGCCTCCTGCATGCCCCCTACTGGGGATGTGCCCGAAACCAAGGTACATGCCCTTGACAGGAATCAAACCTGGGACCCTTCAGTCCACAGGCCGACACTCTATCCATTGAGCCAAACCAGTTTCAGCAAGATCTATATTTTATTTAAAAATTTTTATTTTTCTTGAGAGAGAGAGAGGGAGAGAGAGAGAGAGAGGTTTGTTGTTCCATTTATTTATGCATTCATTGTTTGATTCTTGTATATGCTGTGACTAGTTGGGGATCAAATTCACTACCATGATGGACAACAGGACAACAGAACTATGTGGCTAGGACCAAGACTTTTCCTTTAAAAGTGATTTTTTAGCACTTACTATGACCTGTGGCTATAATGCACTATTTTGTCTTTAATGAAGCTCTGTAAGTATGGTCTTTGGAATTAGAGATACAGATTTCACTTCAGGGTCTTTTACTTAAATTTGTCCTTGATGAGTTAATTGATCTCTAGTCTTAGTTTCTTTATCTGAAAAAATGAGACCTCTTTTCATGAGGATTGTTGGAGGATTAAATGAGATGGTTTAAAAGACCAATTACTTGGCATGGTTCAAAGTTGGCTTCAGTAAGTGTTAAGTAGCAGTTTACCTCCCTTGAAAGAGATAATATGACTAGGAAAAATGGAACCACTTAGCTTTTGTGGGAGGTAGTGTTGTGTAATTAGTTAGGGTTCAAGCTGGGCAGTTCTTACTTTTCTCTACTCTCTAATTTGTGTAACTGTGGGGAAATTATCTAGACAGTTTCACCCTTAGTTTTCTTAATTTTAAATAAAGATAATGCTATCTATGTAACAGGCAGGGTAAAGTGGAAGGAAAAAACTATAAAAGCTTACCTTATCTGGCACATGGTAGCAGCTCATTTTTTTTTTTTTTTTTTTGGTAGTAGTAAATAATGTGCTCTGAAGTGGGCCTCAAGAAGAACTTTTGGTTGGAGAAACCAGAATGGTTATGAATTAGTTTATTTACTTTTACTTTGAGAGAATAAAAATGAGGGAAAATTCATTGAAGAAAGACTCTTTTTAGGAGGCTACTATTATTTGGCCAAAATAAAAATAATATTATGGTTGTTTAGCTCATGGATTTATAGTTTTCCAAATTTTCAGTAATCTTGGATTAAATAAACTTAGGCATCTTTTATTTATTTATTTATTTATTAAATAATATTTTTATTTATTTCAGACAGGAAAGGAGAGGAAGAAACATCAATGATGAGAGAGAACCATTGATTGGCTGCCTCCTGCATGTCCCAGAGTGGGGACTGAGCCCACAACCTAGGCATGTGCCCTGAACGGGAATCGAGTCATGACCTCCTGGCTTATAGGTTGCTGCTCAAACACTGAGCCACACCAGTCGGGTGGCATCATTTGTTTTAGTATTTAAAATTAATTTTACTGAAGTATAATTTATACATAACAAAATATATTCATTTTAGTGTTCAGTTAGATGAATTTTGATCATTTATATACTCAGATAATCATCTCCCAATCAAAATGCAGAATTTCTGTTACCTCCCTCAAATTCCTTTACAGTCATTACACTCACATCATTCTCCCTTATCTGCCTTAAGGAAATGACGGATCTGCATAAATTAATTTTGCCTCTTAGAATTTCATATAAATGGAATTAAACAGTATGTATTCTTTAGTGTCTGGATTATTTGACTCAAGATTCATCTGTGTTGTGGCTATGTTTTTTTGTTTTGTTTTGTTAATCTTCACCTGAGGATATTTTCCCATTGATTTTTAGGGAGAGTAGAAGAGAGAGGGAAAGACCAAGAGAAACATCTATGTGAGAGAAACCCATCAATTGGTTGCCTCTTACATGAGCCCAACTAGGGCCCAGGCTAGGGAGGAGCCTGCAACCAATGTGCCCTTGACCAGAATTGAACCCGGGAACTTTTAGTCCGCAGATCATTGCTCTATTCACTGTGTTATATATACCAGCAATTTGTTTCTCTTTATTGCTGAGTAGTATTTGTCATGGTATTGCTACACTACCATTTTATTCATTCACCTGATGTTTGGATTTCCAGTTTTTGGCTATTTAAAAAAATATATATTTTATTGATTTTTTACAGGGAGGAAGGGAGAGAGATAGAGTTAGAAACATCTATGAGAGAGAAACATGGATCAGCTGCCTCTGCACGCCCCCCACTGGGGATGTGCCCACAACCAAGGTACATGCCCTTGACCGGAATCGAACCTGGGACACTTCAGTCTGCAGGCCGACACTCTATCCACTGAGCCAAACTGGTTTCAGCAAGTTTTTGGCTATTATTAAAGCTGTTATAAACATTCATGTACAATTGTGAAACAGATCTTCAGTGTGGAAAGTTGTCCTAAAAGAAAGTATTTATTGAGTCATATGGTAGCCAGAAAATGGACCAGGTCTTGAGGCATACAGTCTAACCACTCTCAGTAGCACTAGATGGAGAAGATGAATATGTTCAATGTCATGGAGCTGACAGGACCCTTTTAAACAAGGTTTGGGAAAAAAAGATGAAAGTTGTTTGTAAATAATTTACAATGACTGTAAATAAGGGATAGTGGGGAAAGGTGAAGTGCAGGTTGTTCTAGGATAGGTGCCTAGCCCATGAGGAAGATTTATTTTCTTTTTCTTTTCTTTTTATTAAATCTTTATTATTCAGATTATTACATTTGTTTCTCTTTTTTTCCCCTCCATAGCACCCCTCCACCCAGCTCCCACCCTTTCCTCTGCCCTTAGCTCCCTCCCATTAATCTCATCCATAGGTGTATGATTTTTGTCCAGTCTCTCCCTGTACACCCCGCATTCCTTTCCCCCTGAGAATTATCAGTCCACTCCCTTTCTGTGCTCCTGATTCTATTATATTCACCAGTTTATTCTGTTGATCAAATTTTTAATTCACTTAATTTTTAGATTCACTTGTCGATAGATATGTATTTGTTGTTCATAATTTTTTGGCTTTTCCTTTTTTCTTCTTCCTCTTCTAAAAGAGTACCTTTCAGCATTTCATATAATACTGGTTTGGAGTTGATGAACTCCTTTAGCTTTTTCTTATTTGTGAAGTTCTTTATCTGCCCTTCAATTCTGAATGTTAGCTTTGCTGGATAGATTATTCTTGGTTGTAGGTTCTTGCTATTCATCACGTTGAATATTTCTTGCCACTCCCATCTGGCCTGCATCGTTTCTGTTGAGAAATCAGCTGAGAGTCATATGGGTCCTCCCTTGTAGGTAATGAACTGTTTTTCTCTTGCTTTTAATATTCTCTCTTTGTCTTTTGCTCTTGGTATTTTAATTATGATGTGTGTTGATGTGGTCCTCTTTGGATTCCTTTAATATGGGGTTCTATGTGCTTCCTAGACTTGTAAGTCTATTTCTTTCACCAGATGTGGTAAGTTTTCAGTCATTATTTCTTTAAATAGGTTTTCAGTATCTTGCTCTCTCTCTTCTTCTGGCACCCCCACAATTCTGATGTTGGTATGCTTGAAGCTGTCTCAGAGGCTCCTTATATTATCTTCACATTATTGGATTCTTTTCTCTTCTTGCTTTTCCAGTTGAGTGTTTTCTGCTTCTTTATATTCAAATTTTGACTTGATTCTTGCCTTTCTCTAGTCTGCTGTTAGGACTCTGTATAATATTTTTTATTTCAGTCAGTGTATGTTTAATTTCTAGTTGGTCCTTTTTCATTTTTAGTTGGACCTTTTCCATCTCTAGTTGGCTCTTTTGCATCTCTAGTTGGTCTTTTTGCATCTCTTGGCTCTCGCTAAGTTTATCCAACTTTTCTAGCATATTCTTGAAAAACCTTATAAGCATGGTTTTGAACTCTATATCCAATCGTTTTTTTTTCTTCCATTTCTTTTGTTTGTGATCCCTCCCCTTGTCTCGGCATTTTCACTATGCCAGGGAAACTTCTGTGTTGAATTCAGTCTTATGATACCAGACTTGCAAAACCGAAGAAGCCTCTGTTGAGCTTGGGATGGGTGGAGTCTCAGGGCTTTAAGGGACCGCCTTGCCTTCCAGTCGGCCCTGCCCTCCACGCCCTCTGAGTCTCACGTGACTGGGTAATGGCTGGAGCGGTCCTTTTGCAAATGCACAGTGCCTCTAGACTGCTGCCTTTCCAGCTCCCCTGCCCATCAGGACCACACGAGTCTAGGTCCCCAGGGTTTCGCCTGAAACAGGGGCTTAGTGGAGTCAGAAGTGGCACAGTTGGGAGGTCTGTCTCCAGCCCACTCGCAAAAGCCAGTGGCACAATCAGCAATCTGTCCTCCGTGCGGTGCCGTGCGCGACCAGGCCTCTGATCTTTTGCAACACCCCTAAATTTCCGTGCATCTCTCCCTTTTCACAGTCCAAACTACCCCCGTATGAGTTTTGGCTGGATCTGGGGTTTAGTGTCATAAGATAAGGGGTTCAATGCTGTTGGGAGTCTCCGTTTCCCTCCTGCCAGAGAAAGCCAGCCAGGTACTCCGGCACCCGCTCTCTCCGTACCTCAGCTTTTTGCAGTTCCTCTTGGTTTCTGTGAGCCCCTCTCTTTCCTTCTAGCTGTAGAACTTCCACTCAGCCAGCTTTCCTGTGGTTCTGGATGATGTCAGTTCTGTCTTTTAGTTGTAGTTTTGAAATTGTTGTGCAAGGCAGCAGTGTAGGTGTTTACCTATGCCGCCATCTTGGATTCTCTCCTGGAAGATTTATTTTCTGTTTCTGGATTGGTTGTAGGCAATAGTCCTGAAGTAAGTGGATGCTGGGTCATCTGGGGTTTGGCTTTTTAAAAAAGTTTTATTTTTTAGATAGCCCTCTGGAGATTGATTCAAATTTTTATCATACATTTGGGAATGTGATTTTGATCTGTGATTCTGGCTCTGTTAACTGATTAACCTCTTTTCTCTTCCTTTTCACTCTTCAGCCTGCTGTAATTTAATTTAATTTTAAAAAGTCTTATGTTTTTACTTCTTTTGGGTGAAATTTTAGTGGAATGGCTTAGTCATATAGTTAGTGTGTTTGGAAGTTTCTTAAGTTAACAATTTTTCAAAGTGGTTGTGTCAGTTTATCTTCTGCCAGCAATGTACTAGTCCTCATTAATGTTTGACATTGTGGTTTACAGCAATGGTTGCCAACCTTTTGACCTCACGTGATCACTAAATTCATAATTTTAAATCCTGTGGACCACTATTAAGATTTTTTTAAAAAGATAATATGTTTGTAAAATAATGATCAGAGAACTTCCATTTTATTAATATGAAATGCACCTATTTAATATAACATTATAAATACTTATAACAAAACCTTCAAAGGTTGTTTAATTGTAACACGTTTATTAGAGTAAGTAATTTTTAAGAAATAATTGATGCTTATTTAAGTATTACACATTTTTAGAGTGATATTTGCTTGAAATAAGTTTATGGATTTTAGGCTCCAAACACGTTACTGCAAGATGGAGAACTGTATTTATTTCAAGCCGAGACTGGTACCGAGTTTTAATTGTTGTGACAGATGAAAATGTTTTTTCACACAAATATGTTGTTGAAAATTGAATTAAAATTTTCATTGCTTTTTCGCTCAGCAGTGGGTATTCACTTTTAATGGAGATCCAAAAATGAGGTTTTGATAAAGATGACTGGAATTTAGCTTTGAGACTGTCCTTGGATGATAGATTGATGAGGCTTTCTTTTTCATTCAGTTTAAATTGCTATCTTCAATGTTTGCTGCAAAAGGATCTATTATTCACATACGTATTGCCATGTCTAGGATCTTCTTTCGTTGTGTAATAGCCACCAGAAGATTCTCAGTGATTGTAAGTGCTGTTGAATAATTGACATCCTTCTCTCTCATATATTCATCAAAGTTTGAAAATATTTGCAGATCTTCTTCAGCCAACCACATTTGCCACAGTAATATTTCCTTTTGAAAAGCATCCATTTTACCTCGTAATGTGAACAGGTCCTTAAGTTGTCCTTGCAAGGATATGTTTAGTTCATTTAATAGCGAAAAATATCTGCCAGGTATGCAAGCTTGGCTACCCCACTCATCCTCAGAGAAGAGTTCTTCTAATTTTGGGTTATTTTACCGCTGGAAAAATATTTTGATTTCTTCGTGCAGGGCGAACAGTCGGGTTAGTATCTTGCCTATTATGAATCATGCTTTTGGCATTAAGTTTCAATACTCTTTGCATAGCTATAGATGCTGGAGATTTTCTCCTATGTTTTAATAAGAGTTTTACATTTTATATTTTAAGTTCATGCTCCATAGGGTGTGAGGTTTATTTAGATCAAGGGGCCACTCCCTCCCCTTGCCCAAGGGATTGTTTCCACTTTGTTATTTGTTTTAGTTATGCTGGGCCTACTTCTTCCATATCAAATTTAGAATAAACAGTCCTTGCTAGGGTCTTGATAGGAATTGCATTAAACCTATAGAAGAATTTGGGAAGAATTGAAATCTTTACTACTTAATATTTCAATTCATGAATATTAAATGTTGCTGTTTGTTTAGACCTTTTATTTCTTTTATTAGCATTTTTTAATTTTCAGTAAACAGATCCTATACATATTTTAAGTATATACTTAAGTATTTAAATTTCTTTGTAGCAGTTGTAAATGATATTGTTTTAAATTTTAGTTTCCACATGTTTATTGTTAGAATATTAAAAAGTGAATGATATTTGAGTGTTCATGTTCTATCTGTTGATGTTGGCTGAACTCACTTAGTAGTCCTAGTAGTTTCTGTAGATCTTCAGTAGCATTTTAAGTTTTGTTTTTAAGTATTTTATCTTGTATTTTCTATTGTGTGTATTAGTTTCTTCTATAGTAACCAAATATTGTGGGCTTTTAGGATAGAAGCTGTTAATATCGATATGTAATCTTATACCCAATCACTTTGATGAGTTTTCTTATTATAACGATTTTTTGCAGTTGATTCTTTTGGGTTTTATAGCTAAACTGTGATATAATGTATAAATAGTTATAATCTTATAATTTTCATTTTTTCCCTCTTGTTTAGATGTCTATAAACCTCCAGGACAGATTTAAATAATGGTGATAAAGGACAACCTTTACCTTCAGTCTGACTTTACTTTAGAGTTTTAGAATTGATTGCTTTGGGTTTCAAGGTATTGCATCCTAATAGAACTTCATTTTATCACTAAAGAGAATGCAAATAAAGTAAAACATAGTAAATTACAGTTCTCTCCAGTGTTCTTGTATTGGGCTGTTTTGTTAAATCGTTGGAAACCTGAGCATTGATATGTATGTTTTTTCTTTCAACAATTCTATTGTTGAAACTCTAGGCCTTTCTGCTTTAGTATATGTAAAATGGTAAATATAACTAAATTTTTTTTGGAGATTTTAATGTCTTATTTTGTTTATTCTTCTTTTATTGTACTTAGAAATTTAGAAAGCATTGTTGATAGGACTATTTATTTTAGCCCTTTCCTGGAAATTGTTTTTTTAAATGTCTTTTTATTTTAAGGAGAATCCTTATAGATTCTTTGGGAAAACTTATTTCTTGTCATTTGCTTTCTGTTTTTGAGTTGAAGATTCCAAAGCAGTTCTAAATAGAGCATTCTATTTATATTCTCCTAAATGACCAATGTGCCTCCATACATAACTCCTGCTTATGAGAGGATCAGTGTGGTCATATTTCAAGGTTACTTTGCAGAAAGCTTTATTCTATTTTCTACACTTGATAGTAAAGATTTTGATTCTTTAGTTTACTTGCCATGTAAACAAAATGACTTTAGGGTTTTTCTATGTAGGAAACGTCCAAACCTGTAGAGAATTTTTATGAGTTTATTTAAGCCATTCTGGTGACAGTTGCCAGGAAGCAAGAAGTTTTACAGTTTCTTTCTTTATAAATTTTTTTTTTAAAATTTATTGATTCGAAAGAGAGAGACAGGGAGAGAGAGACATCCACTTATTTATGCATTCATTGGTTGATTCTTGTATATGCCCTGATTGGGAGATCGAACTTACAATCTTGGGTATGAGGAGGATGCTTTAAACCAACTGAGCTGCCTAACCTGCAATTTCTTTTGGAATTAAGGAGGGAGAATAAAGGAGATTATGAAGGCAGGAGAAATCAAGGTACAGGATAGTTAACAAAAGAGTATTTACTTCATAAAAGGTCTGGAAAAGAGGATTACTTCTGGCATCTCAAAGGAGTGTTAACCTAGGTGCTTAAGAATAATGGACAGGACTTGCTTAAACCTTTCATTAAAGAGGTTATAGGGCTGGGGCATGACTACCCAGTTAGGAATTTATCATCATATCTTTCTATGAGGTCATTTTCCATCACTGGATTTGGCTGTTTTATTATAGAACCTTCTTGTCCATAGGTTCAAGTTCTTATCTTTTTTTCCCCCTAGTCTTAATTTTTTTTTTGGGTAGCAGATAACACATGAACTCCATGAAGACCAGAATGACTTAGATATAAATCCCAGCTGCTCTTTATAGACTAATGGCCTTGAATAAATTACCTAATCTCTGAGTCTACATTCTACATCTGTATATGAATGTAAATCATTAACATTGTTTCATCTTTCAGAATTGGGCATTAATAGCATAGTTTATAATCTTAGTATTACAAATATGCTTGCTGTGGCCTTTATGTGATAGGCACATGCCCAAGTTTGGTGATCCCCAGTCGGGTTGTGTACAGGAGGCAACTGATCGATGTTTCTCTTTCTCCCTTCCTCTCTAAATGTCAATAATAATAAAAAAAAGTAAGCTTTGGTAGTATGAATTAAGAGGTGAAGGATCAAGGACTTGAAATACTGAACTCTAGGAAATTTATTGCAATCCATTTTGGAGAGAGAGAGATGATTTCTGAGAGTATTTTTACAAAAACACTTAAGAACATTTAAATATCATCTATCAAACATGTGTATAGCACTTTCTGAGAACTCACAGGGATATAAAAGTATGCTCTGGTCCAGAGTTTCTTTTCTTCCAGGGTAGTCTACAGTTAAAAACAACTAAAAATATTGAAATGCAGACATTAAATAAGTTAAATGCAAACCATTACCAGTAAAATATGAAATACTCAGCAATCATTAATAATGATAAAGATTTGGTCAGAGATTTGGTCCTATTTATTTTCTACAAAGTATGGTGAATTTTGGTTTCCTTTACTGTGAAATTGATGTTGGTATGAAATTGGATATGTAAAACCCAGCTATGAAGCATACAATCCACACATGTATATTTAAATATATTTTTATTGATTTCAGAGAGGGAAGGAGAGGGAGATAGAAACATCAGTGATGAGAGAGCATCATTGATTGGCTGCCTCCTGCATGCTCCCTACTGGAGATTGAGCCTGGAACTCGGGCATGTGCCCTGACTGGGAATCGAACCACAACTTCCTGGTTCATGGGTCTGTGCTCAACCACTGAGCCACACTGGCTGAATTCACATATATTCTTTCTACACTTATATATGTTTTTCATTGAAAAAGTAATGTATGGTATGTGTCAAAAATATACAAATAGAGCAAAAATGGAAAGTAAATCTTTTCATTTAAGACCTTCCCCATGCATTTATTTCTTTTTTTGTTGTTGTTAATCTTCACTCAAGGATATTTTTCTATTTGTTTTTAGAGAAAGTGGAAGGGAGGGGAAAGACAGAGAGAGCAACGTCAATATGAGAGGAGACACATCGGTTGGTTGCCTTCTATATATACTCTGACCAGGGCCAGGGATGGAGCCTGCAACCGAGGTATGTGCCATTGACCAGAATTGAACCCGGGACCCTTCAGTCTGCAAGCTGATGTTCTTAATCACTGAGCCAGACTGACTACAGCTGCTTTTTTCACATAAAAGTAGTTTTTGGCCCAGCCGATGTTGCTCAGTGGTTGAGTGTCGATTTATGAATGAGGGAGTCATAGTTTGATTCTCAGTCAGGGAATATACCAGGTTGTGTGCTCGATCTCCTGTGTAGGGCATGCAGGAGGCAGCCGATTAATGATTTTCTTCAGTGATGTTTCTATCTCTTTCCCTCTCCCTTCCTCTCTGAAATCAATAAAAATATGTTAAAAAATAAAATAAAAATGGATTTGGGCAGTCTTTCCTGTCATCAAATACAGGTTTTTAGAAAATACATTATTGTTTTATCATTATTAATTATTGCTGAGTATTACATTGTTTGAGCATATAATAATATAACCTGTTTCTTTCCTAGTACTTGTTTAATGTGTTTAAAATATGTTAAATTTAAAATCTTCCTCCCTTTAGGGTCAACACACTATCCTGAAAGTCCACCCTCCCAACAAGAAAGGACAGAAAGAAAGGTCTCTTTGTAAGAAAGCCTTGTGTATCCCATGAACCAGACAGCAAAAGACAGATTGGAGTACATCAGGACTCCAGAGCCAGAAATACGGCTCAGAAAAGGACCCCAACTTGATGGTACATGGAGAGGTGATAATGACAATCACCACGGAGATTTGGAGCCTGTTATAGAGCCTGTTTCTACCCACCATAAAAAAGTAAGTTGATATGTTAAGATGGTAAGACAAATTTATTGGAGTATGGCTGGAGAGAGGATGGGGATTTGAAAAGGAACCTTGAGCACATTTGTAAGTTTTTGTTCAGAATAATTTGAAGTCTCTTACTAAATTAGGTAGGTATTACTTGATTCCATTGTTATGCCTTTTCTGTTAACCTTTAAGTCATAATCTAATTTATCTTGTTTGAGAAAGGAAATGGGTTGTGTAGTGCTTTAGTGATGACGTTCTTATTTATTTTTTGGAGCAATTTTGTTTGCATGCTGGAAATACTTCTGCAGATATGGTTTACCTCTAGTGTATATCTTGGATATCAATAGAGTTCTGAGAAGAGAAGGCAGATCCTTCACTACCCAGATAAAAGAACAGCTTTTAAATTATTCAAGCAACTATTCCTAGAAAGAACAAAGGTAGAAATATCTGTAAACAGCATTAGAAAGTCATTGCTATGTGCTTTGGTACCTTGGAAATATGTAGCATGCATTCAATATTCTGGCTCTAGTACAGTGTTCTCAAATTGTAGGTTGTCCCCATTAAGAGTTTATGAAATTAATTTTGATACTAAAGGTAGTGTTTAAAAATTAAACAGCAAAATAGAGTAAATATTGAGCTGGATGTATACAGGAATATAAATTTAAACAAACAGTTGATGAAATTGTATAGCTTTGTGTGTGTGTGTGTGTGTGTGTGTGTGTGTGTGTGTGTGTATGTATATATATACACACATATATATATTTATATGCATATCTGTAATAATTAAAGTATAATATGCTAATTAGACAGAACGTCCTTCTGGATGACCTTCGGATAAAGCTGGGGCTGCCGCTACCCTTGCATACTGTTCCTCATGTGGTGGTGACCCCCAACCATGAAATTTTGCTACTGTTATGCATCGTGATGTAAATATCTGCATTTTCCGATGGTCTTAGGCGACCCCTGTGAAAGGGTCATTCGACCCCCAGGTTGAGAACCGCTGCCCTGAGGGGTCCTGGATTGCGAGAAGACACAGGTCAGGCCGAGGGACCCCACCAATGCACAATTGGGGCCAGGAAGGGATGTGAGAGGTTGGTCAGCTGGAGAGGGACCATGGGAGGGCTCCAGGGTGTGTCTGGCCCATCTCTCTCAGTCCCTAACTGCAGGACCTCAGCAGCAAGCTAACCTACCAGTTGGAGTGTCTGAACTCTGGTGGTCTGTGCATATGATAGTGAGCTGTTAAGCAGCCTTAGCATATCAGTAGCATATTGCGCTTTGATTGATTGAACAGACAACCAGATGACCAGGCACTTAGCATATTAGGCTTTTATTATATAAGAATATATTTAGATAGGGGTATGAGAGGGCACTCTGCAAAGTTGCTGTTGTACAAAGTGTGGAATGCGAACGCAAATGTACAGTAAACCAGATTGGGAGCTGACAGTACCCCAGCAGCAACATAATCCATGGCCAAAGGTGGAATTGTGCAGCCCCACGAGGAATTGGGCTCCCTCCTCTCTGGTTCTGGGGTGCATCACTGAGAACCGCTGCAGCCCAGCAGCTTCTGCATTGAGCGTCTGCCCCCGGGTGGTCAGTGGTGTCTTATGTACTGGATGGTCAGATGGTCACTTAGCCTTTTATTTATAGATGTACTAGCAGCTAAGACATCCCTATCCACTCTTTGCAAGCTGTATTTTCTTCAGTTGCTGTGACCTAAATAGATGTATTTAACTAATGAGAATTATCACTAGGTTTGGGTGAGTGACTTTTTAAAATCTTTTTTCCCCCTTTTTCTTTTTGTGTTAAACACGTAACATGAAATCTGCTTTTATAACAGGTTTTAAAAAATTAAGAGTGTTTTAAAAATTGTATTTTATTGGTTTCAAAGAGGAAGGAAGAAGGAGAAAAAGAGATAGAAACATCAAGGATGATTGGTTGCCTTCTCCAGTGCCCTGATCAGGGTTGGGAATTGTGCCTACAACCAAGGTACACACCCTTGACTGGAATCGAACCTGGGCCTGACCCTTCAGTCCATAGGCCAGTGCTCTATGCACTGAGCCAAACTGGCTAGGGCTAAAAGTGTTTTCTATTAAAAAAAAAAAAATTTTTTTTTTTGAGAGAGAGAGAGAAAGAGAGAGAAAGAGAGAGAAAGAGAGGACATCGATGTGAAAGAGGAACATTGATTGGTTGCTTCTGATATGCATCTTGACCAGGGACTGAACCTGCAACCTGGGTATCTGCCCCAATGGGAATTGAACTGGTGACCCTTTGCTGCATGGAACAGTGCCCAACCAATTGAGCCACATTCGTTGGGGCGTAACAGATTTTTAACACATTATTTCTAACTACAGTAAGTCCTTGAATAGTGTGTGTGTGTGTGTGTGTGTGTGTGTGAGTGCGCGTGCACGCACACTCCCTCCCTGTGGTAGAAGGATGTATTCTCCAGGGTATATTTTTGCCTTGTACCCTGAGCTGCTGGGAGATTCTCTGGCCACCCAAGATCCTGAACTAGCTTAAGTGTTTGGAAAATCATTCTCTTACTCATTTTTATTAATTGTTCTCAGGTTGTATGTAGAGCTCATATTTATTTCATTATTTAATATTAGATGTATTTTGCTCTAGCTGGTTTTACTCAGAGGTTAGAGCAATTGGCCTATGAACTGAAGGGTTGTGGGTTGATTTTTAGTTAAGGGCATATATCTCGGTTGCAGGCTTGATCCCAGGCCCTGGTCACAGTGCCAGCATGAGGCAACCAATTGATGTCTCTCTCTTACATGGATGTTTCTCTCTCTGTCTCCTCCCCTCCCCCCTTCTACTCCCTGTAAAAATCAATGAGAAAAATATCCTCGGGTGAGGATTAACAGCAACAAAAACTATTAGAAGTGTTTTGGGTCTTTATTTAGAAGTTTGGCAGTGTTTTTCTGACCAGTGGTAATGTTTTTGCTGTAGGAATTTAATTCTTTCTTACATCAATTAGCCGATGTTAAAATTGGTTTTGTTAGATGTTGTCTCACTTAAATTGAAGTTGGAGTTTCTGAGAACTTATTGATGCCAAGTGAGGACTTAGTGCAGAGACACATTGTTGCACAGAAGATCTCTGGAATATATGTATCCATATATTCCTACAAGAATGAAACTATACCAATTGAATAGCAACTCCTCATTCTCCCCAACCCTCAGCCTCTGGCAACTACTATTCTACTTTCTGCTTCTATGAGTTTGACTACTTTTGTTTGTGATCCCTTCCCTTGTCTCGGCATTTTCACTATGCCGGGGAAACTTCTGTGTTGAATTCAGCCTTATGATAGCAGGCTTGCAAGACCGAAGAAACCTCTGTTGAGCTTGGGATGGGTGGAGTCTCAGGGCTTAAGGGACCGCCTTGCCTTCCAGTCGGCCCCGCCCTCCACGGCCCCTGAGTCTCACGTGACTGGGTAATGGCTGGAGCGGTCCTTTTGCGAGTGCACAGTGCCTCTAGACTGCTGCCTTTCCAGCTCCCCTGCCCATCAGGACCACACGAGTCTAGGTCCCCAGGGTTTCGCCTGAAACAGGGGCTTAGTGGAGTCAGAAGTGGCACAGTTGGGAGGGTCTGTCTCCAGCCCACTTGTGAAAGCCAGTGGCACAATCAGCAATCTGTCCTCCATGCGGTGCCGTGCGCGACCAGGCCTCTGATCTTTTGCGACACCCCTAAATTTCCATGCATCTCTCCCTTTTCACAGTCCAAACTACCCCCGTATGAGTTTTGGCTGGATCTGGGGTTTAGTGTCATAAGATAAGGGGTTCAATGCTGTTGGGAGTCTCCGTTTCCCTCCCGCCAGAGAAAGCCAGCCAGGTACTCGGGCACACGCTCTCTCAGGGCGCGTGTCTCCGTACCTCAGCTTTTTGCAGTTCCTCTGGGTTACTGTGAGCCCCTCTCTTTCTTTCTAGCTGTAGAACTTCCACTCAGCCAGCCTTCCTGTGGTTCTGGATGATGTCCGTTCTGTCTTTTAGTTGTAGTTTTGAAATTGTTGTGCGAGGCAGCAGTGTAGGTGTTTACCTATGCCGCCATCTTGGATTCTCTCCTGTATAATGTTTTGAAGTATGGACCTGTATTGCCTCTAGCTTTATTATTCTTTCTCAAGTCTTTATGACTACTTGGGTTCCTTTCTCATTTCATAGAAATTTTAAGATTGTTCTATGGCTGGAATTATATTAAAGAAAGTGGCAATGAATAAACAAATAGAAGAGGGCTGACCAGGTGTTTTAACACAGGGTTGGGAAACCTATCATCTAGCCTTATAAAATAGGGTTATTTAATTTCTTGGAATTTGTTTTTTCATATGTCTTAGGACAGTAGATGATGTATGTGTTCCTTTCCAGTTAAAAATAAGACTCTACGTTTTTATCAGTTTCTTGATATTAAGAAATGTTTTCAAATATACACATTGAACTGTTCTGAAATACACTCATATCCAATTTAAAAAACTGATATGATAAATAAAGAAAGTAATACTTCTGCCAGTTTCTAGAAGTGACTGTAATTGAATGCTTAGTAAAGGCTGATTGAAAGTAGAGAAGAGGAAAGAAGAGGAGTGTGTGTGTAGGGCATTTCAAGAAACAGGAGTAGTGTGTGCAAGGTTCTGAGTCTGAAAACAACTTAGCCTATTTAAAAAGTGTAGTGAGTGGATGGGGGAAGGATAATAAGAGATGAATTAAAAAAAAAAAGTAGGTAAGGACTCTTGTAAGCTATGATTGGAGAAAGTACTTTGGAGGCCATGGAAGATTTTAAGCAGGGGAGTGATGAAATCTTATTTACAGTCTAAAAAAATGTAATATTTTACTTGCATGGAAAGACATTATATTGGTACATTTTTTGGGAGTGGGGAGAGAAAATTATAGATGAGCTAGAAAGCTGCTACAGAAATTCGTGAAAGTAGCTTAATCTGGGTTGGTGGTGATAATTGAGTTGGCAAGAAATGGTTACGATATATTAGAGCTGTGCTTGGAAGTAGAATTGATAGAATTTGCTGGTGCATTGGATTTGATGATTATGGGAGAAGGAATTGACAAGAATGACTTTGAGGTATGATATGAATACAGTGAAGGCTCAGTTCTTAATTTCCATGGATTGGTTCTCGAACTTAATTTTTTTGGAAGGCTGTTTGAGAAGTGATTTGTTTAAAAATGGAATTATTTTTTTCCCCATTAGAAATAATGTAAATTTAATTAATCCACACCAGACTCCTAATGATTCCCTGTTTTAGCCTTTCTTCTCCTTTTTTTTTTTTTTTTTTGGTTAATCCTCACCTGAGGATATTTTTTCATTTATTTATTTTTTTAGGGAAAGTGGAAGAGAGAGAGAAAGACAGAGAGAAACATTGATGTGCAAGAAACACATCCATTAGTTGCCTTCTGTACAAGCCCTGACCAGGACCCGGGCCAGGAAGTAGCCTGCAACCAAAGTACGTGCTTTGATTGGAACCTATGCTTTGTCTGTTATGCCCAGAGTTCGGGGTCCCCAATAATCAACCACTAAGGAGCCTTTTCTGATGCAAAAGCAGAGAGTCTTTATTCAAACCCGGGTTTGGCTCTCAGCCTCTTTTCTGGCGCAACAGTGAGGTGAGAGAGCGAGCCGGGCGGGAACAATGAGTTGTATGGGGTAGGATAATGGGGAGGGCTTAGGAAAGTGACAAGGGTTACAGAGATTGGTCACTTGAATTAGGGTCTTTCTGTGGTTTAGCCTTATTAGGACCCTCGCTGTGTTCCTGGAGCTTCATTGGTCCATTTGGGTGGTGGTCAGGAAAGCTAGCACATCTGTGGCCCCTCCCAGAAAAGGGCGGGGGTTTAGGCAGGGGGCTCAGCCCTATAGGACAAGATGGAGGGGGAGTTCATTTCCTTTCATTCCCCCTTGTCTTGGGACACATGTCTCAATCATGAGACGGGATACATTTCTGCCTCTTCTGTTGCTAGAGGCCGGTACTGGGCTTGTAACCATTAATTGGACTACTCCTATGCGTTCCTTGACAAATTGGACCAGTTTGTTAATAATACAAGGACTGAAAGTTAACAGCATTAAGGGGATCATAAGGGGTCCAATGATGGTGGAAATAAGAGTAGTTAACCATGGGGACCAATTAAACAGTGATTCATACCAAGACTGAGACCGCTCCCTTCTAGCCTACGCTTCTGCTATCCCTCTCTTACGAGGGCCATGGATTCCTTGACAACTCTCAGGCAGTGAAGTCTGGCTCTGGGTCAGGTTCCCCATGGTGGGTGGACCCAGGTCATGACGCAGTCTACTTTGAGGGTGGTGAAGGTTGTCAGCACTACGACGTAGGGACCTTTCCAACGTGGCTCAAGGGTCTCCCAGAGATGTCTCTTGACATAGACCCAGTCCCCGGGCTTATGCTGATGAGGAGTCTGGGCTGGGCCGGTTTCGTAGATGGCACGGAGGCACGACCAAATGCCCTCGTGCGCCCTCTGTACCCTCTCAAGGAAAGAAACAGTTATTGACTTTCAAATTAAATTAGTGATAATAGGGGGTGGCCAGCCGAACATGATTTCATAAGGAGTAAAACCCAGGGTGTAGGGGGAGTTCTTAACCCGATTAAGGGCATATGGAAGGAGAGCCACCCAGTCCCCGCCAGTCTCCATGGTCAATTTGGTAAGGGTCTCTTTTAGAGTTCTATTTATTCTTTCTACATGCCCTGAACTTTGGGGCCTATAAACACAATGTAATTTACAATTTGCCCCAATGGCCTTGGCTACTGCCTGTGTTACCTGCGAGACAAAGGTTGATCCATTGTCCAACCCTATCACAGTGGGAAAACCGTACCTGGGCAAGATGTCTTCCAGCAGCCTCTTAGCTACCATCTGAAGCTGTTTCATGCTTAGTTGGGTATCCTCCTACCCATCCAGAGAAGGTATCTACAAATACTAAAAGATATTTATAGCCATACTTTCCTGGTTTAATTTCAGTGAAGTCGACCTCCCATTGTCCTCTGAGCCGGGTTCCTTTTTCACTTGACCTGGTTCTCATGTTTGTGAGTTGACAGGTCTTGAGGGGGATACAACCTGTTCTATTTTGATGTCCAGTTGGTGGGTCTTAATTCTGCCGTGTCGGATTAATTCCTTTAATTTGCGTGCCCCCAGGTGAGTGGACCAGTGCATGCGTTCTAATACTGTAACCCAAGCCAGTCCTGTAGTATGAGCTCCTTGTTTGGTGTGTACCACCATCCTTTAATTTCCTGGATGTGGGGAAGCCTCCTGATCTGCTGCAAGACTGGGAATACCCAGGCTGATCTGGCAAGACTGGGTCCCCGGGGTCTGGCAGTTGTAAGGCCATGGTAGGGACCAAAGTGAAGGCCACTGCTTTGGCTGCCTGACCAGTCTTTTGGTTACTTCTTGACACTGGGTCATCTGCCTTCTGGTGCCCTTGGCAGTGGATAATGGCTAGCTTAGCGGGGAGCCACAAAGCCACAAGCATGTCAGGAATTTCCTCATTATTCTTTTTTGTCCATCCCTTTGCTGTCAATAGCCCTCTCTCCTGATAGATCGTCCCATGAACATGAGCTGTAGCAAATGCAAAATGGCTATCTGTGTAGATGTTAAGCCGTTTCCCAGCCCCCTGTGTCAGTGCCTTGGTGAGTGCAATGAGTTCTTCTCGCTGAGCTGATGTCCCAGGGGGCAGAGCCTCTGCCCATACAGTGTCCGTGTCGGTGACCACTGCTGCACCCGCATACCTGCACCCGTCTCGCATGAAGCTGCTTCCATCCGTGAACCAGGTGGCCTCTGCCTCAGGAAGGGGCCGGTCAGTCAAGTCTTTCCGGAGTCCATGCACCCGCTCCGGGATTCCCGCACAATCATGTAGCGGGGCATCTAGGTCAGGGTCAGGCAGCAGGGTAGCTGGGTTGAGGGCCACACTTGGATGGAACCGCACTCTAGGAGGATTGAGCAGCAAGCTTTGCTAGTGAGTCATATGTGCATTGCTAGGCTATTTTAGGACCCCCTCAATGGCATTCGGGGTTGTAATCCAGATCTCCTGTCCTAGGGTCAGTTTGTCAGAATCCAGAGGCAGCAATAGCCAGCTGACCCTAGGAACTCCCTTACTTCTCTTTGGGGGGTGGGAGCAGGGATCTTCAGGACAGTTTCTTTTCTAGCATTTGATAACCGCCGCTGTCCACCCTGCAGGATGTATCCCAGGTAACTCACCCTCTCTTGGCATATTTAAGCTTTCTTTGCGGAGGCCCGATACCCTAAGGTCCCCAGGGTGGCCAACAGGTCTCTAGTCCTCTGCTCGCAGTCTTCGGCGGTATCGGCAGCAATCAAGATGTTATCTATGTACTGAAGGAGGGTGAGAGTGGGGTGCTCTCTCCTGTACTCACCGAGGTCTTCGTGCACTGCCTTGTGGAAGAAGGTAGACGAATTCTTGAACCCTTGGGGCAGTCGCAATCAGGTTAGTTGTCCACTGTATTCCTCCTCCAGGTCGTGCCATTCAAAGGCAGATGGGTTGGCTTTGAGATGCTAGTGGCAGGGTGAAGAAGACATACTTCAAGTCTAATACAGTATACCAGACTCTAGAGGGTGTCAAGGAACTTAGGAGAGTGTATGGGTTAGGAACAGTTGGATGTATATCCATGGCTCTCTTATTTACTTCCCGGAGGTCTTGCTCCAGTCGATAATCATTACTGTGAGGCTTTCTGACCGGGAGAAAAGGGGCTGTTCCAGGCAGATTGACAGGGGATTAGTACCCCTAGACTTTGCAGTCTCCTGATGTGAGGCTGGATTCCCTTCGGAGCTTCCTGGGACATAGGATACTGTTTGACTCTTATTGGGCCTTCTCCAGGCTTTAGCTCTACCAGGATTGGGGCCCTGTGAGCAGCCAGTCCAACTCCCCCCATCTCTGCCCAAGCTGTGGGGAATTCTTGTCGCCACCTGTCCACGGTGCTTTCTACTGGGGGCGCCCCTGGTGGAAATGATACTCATCCTCCAGTCTCAGAGTCAGAATCTGCATGGTGTGGCCTTTACCATCGGTGACCTGAGGCCCCCCTTGTCTGAAAGTTATTTGGGCTCCAATCTTGGTTAGCAAGTCGCATCTTAGTAGGGCGTAGGGGCATTCCAGTATTACCATAAATGAATGGGATACCCGGCCCGTTCCTAGATCTACTGTTCTTCGGGTAGTCCATGAATACTGACCCATGCCAGTCGCCCCTTGCATCCAGGATTTCTTGTTGGCTAGCTCCCCCTGCGGTGTGCGGAGGACTGAATGTTGTGCTCCAGTGTCAACAAGGGGTTCCCTCCATTCTAAGAGTTACCCTGGGCTCGGGGAGGGGGTCCGAACTCTGACACCCCTAATAGCTCAGTTCTTCCAGCTCTAAGACTCACTCAGTAAGTCTTGCCTCCCTTCCCACCGGCCTTCTTTGGATATTCTTGGGCCCAATGCCCTATCTCCTTGCAATAAATACACTGATTCCGCTGCAGCTTCTTTTTCCCGCCCCTGACGGCCCCCTTACCTTCTTCTTGGTCATCTGCAAGCTGGCGAAAGCGGTGGGTCCATTCCTCGGAGGATTCTGTGGTAGTGGCTAGCAGAATCTTGGCCAGGTTTCGGGTCTGCTTGTTACTGGCAGCCGCCATGGCGTGAGCTTGCCTATCTTGAGGGGACTCCCGGTTATTGTACACTTTCTCGGCCACTTCCAGCAAGTCCCAAAGACTCTTTTTTTCAAATCTATCTGTTTTCTGCAGTTTCTTTCTGATATCCGCAGCTGACTGGTTTATAAAACTCATGACTACAGCTGCCTTATTCTCAGGGGCTTCTGGGTCCATGGGGGTGTAAGTGTGGCATGCCTCCATGAAACGTTCTAAGAAAGCAGCTAGAGGCTCATCCCTTTCCTGCTGTATGTTCCCTACCTTGGTCAAATTGGTAGGCTTTCTAGCAGCCATGTGGAGACCACCCCCCATTAGAGTCTGGCGGTAGACCCGGAGCCTCTCCTTACCTTCTGCCGTGTTGAAGTCCCGTTCAGGACTAGTCAGGGGAAAGGAGGTGTCTATCTGAGCCTGGTTGGTGCTAGGGTTCCCATCCACGCCTGGGACTAGCTTCCAGGCCTCATTGAGGATCCCGTCCAGCATTTCCCCCCCACCTTCTCCTGGAGTATAGCTGTTCCCTCTGCTCTTGAACAAGGCTCGGGACATGTCTGTCTATTCCACTGCCATTTTTTTTCTCCTAATTTATTTCTTTAAGCTAGTTAATAATTATTCAGAATGTCTCTTTTTAATAAGGTTCTTATGTCCCTTCATCTAAATGCATAGGATGGCCAGGGACTAATGAGGAGAAAGGCTGAGTTTACCAAAAAAGATTAAGTTGAGCATTATACGGAGAGCTTTTGGCCAAAAAGATTTAATTTTTTTAGAGCAGTTTTAGGTTCACAGAAAAGTTGAGGGGAAGATACAGAGATTTCCCACATAACCATTGCCCTTAAACCATCCAAAGTCTGTAGTTTGCTTTACAGTTCACTTTTGATGGTTGCACACTCTATGGGTTTAGACAAATGTACATATAATGACATGTATCCATTATTATCTTATTATATAGAGTAGTTTCGCTGCCCTAAAAATCCTGTATTCTGCCTATCCCCTAAAAATCCTGTCTTTTCACTGCCCTAAATAAAAAAATCCTGTACTCTGCCTATCTACTTCTCCTCGCCTTAATTTTTAGTTATAGTAAACAAGGAAAGCCTCTCTAAGGAAGAGCATGTTTGAGGTAAGATCTGCATGATAAGGAACCAGCCATGCAAAGACTTGGGGGAAAACTGTTTCCAGGTAGAAGAAACAGGCTAGTACAGAGATCTGAAGGTAGGAATTAGCTCTTCTTTTTCTCCTCTTCCTCTTCCTTTCAACCCTATCCCCCCACCTTTATTTGTTTGTTTTTTTAAAGGACTGAAAGAAGTCAGTTCATTTAGAGTATAGTGGTACCTCAAGATACGAGTTTAATTCGTTCCGTAACCTTGCTCATATATCAAGTTGCTCGTATCTCAAAGCAAATTTCCCCATTGAAATCAATTGAAATGCCGTTTATCCGTTCCAGCCCCCCAAATGCCACCCCAGTTGTTTTTGTTACGTGTTTTTGAATAAGAAAAATGTATTTATAAATGACAAATATTGTATAAAAACATAATAAAAGAGAATGTAAAGGAATAAACTGCTTTTATAAAGTGTATTTACCTACTCGTTACACTCTTTAATGCTACTCTTTATCCCTAAACTGAACCTAACTTAACTAATCTTCACTGAACTTAATTGCTACTGGTCTTTGCATTTTTGCCGATTTCAAAAAAAAAAACACGTGTCCAACGAGGTTTGCCTCTTCCTCCCTTTCAGAATGTTTCTGAAATGGGTGAGGCAAGTTTCATTGAACAGCTCCAATGCACGACCCGGTAGCAACTTTTTCGGGGTGTTTCTTTTCCACAAAGTGTGACACCCTCTCCCACATTCCTAAGATCTCCTTTATCTCACTTGTAGCGATCTCCTCCACCTCTGGCTCCTCCTCGAAACCAATTTCTTGGAGAACCTCCGCATGTTGCTGAGACTGCAACTCTTGTAACTCCTCCGTGGTGAGTTCCAGAGAGTGCTCCTTGACGAGCTCATTCACGTCTCTCTCATCCACCTCCAGGCCCATAGGTTTTCCCAGAGATACTATCTCCTCCTCCACTGGCACCTCGGGTCCGAATGCTTCAAAGGTCCTTTCGGCTACGGCCTCAGGCCACAGCTTCTTCCATGCAGAGGTCAAAGTCCTCGTTGTAACACCCGGCCAGGCCTGAT
>PVJN01012137.1:24963-52173 GCA_004026805.1 Lasiurus borealis | reverse complement strand
GTATGGGTGCTCCCTTGTAGGTAATGAACTGTTTTTCTCTTGCTGCTTTTAATATTCTCTCTTTGTCTTTTGCTCTTGGTATTTTAATTATGATGTGTCTTGGTGTGGTCCTCTTTGAATTCCTTTTATATGGGGTTCTGTGTGCTTCCTGGACTTGTAAGTCTATTTCTTTTACCAGATATGGGAAGTTTTCAGTCATTATTTCTTTAAATAGGTTTTCAGTATCTTGCTCTCTCTCTTCCTCTGGCACCCCCACAATTCTGATGTTGGTACACTTGAAGCTGTCGCAGAGTCTCCTTACATTATGTTCACATTTTTGGATTCTTTTCTCTTCTTGCTTTTCCAGTTGAGTGTTTTCAAATTTTTGACTTGATTCTTGCCTTTCTCTAGTCTGCTGTTAGGACTCTGTATAATATTTTTTATTTCAGTCAGTGTATGTTTAATTTCTAGTTGGTCCTTTATCATCTTTAGTTGTACCTTTTCCATCTCTAGTTGGCTCTTTTACATCTCTAGTTGGTCCTTTTTCATCTCCTCTTGGCTCTCACTAAGTTTATCCAACTTTTCTAGCCTATTCTTTTTTTTAAAAAAATATATTTTATTGATTTTTTACAGAGAGGAAGGGAGAGGGATAGAAAGTCAGAAACATCGATGAGAGAGAGACATCGATCAGCCACCTCCTGCACGCCCCACACTGGAGATGTGCCCGCAAGCAAGGTACATGCCCCTGACCAGAATCGAACCTGGGACCTTTCATTCCGCAGGCCGACGCTCTATCCACTGAGCCAAACCGGTCTTGGCTCTAGCATATTCTTGAAAAACCTTGTAAGCGTGGTTTTGAACTCTATATCCAGTCGTTTTTTTCCCTCCATTTCTTTTGTTTGTGATCCCTTCTCTTGTCTCGGCATTTTCACTATGTCGGGGAAACTTCTGTGTTGAATTCAGCCTTATGATACCAGACTTGCAAAACCGAAAAAGCCTCTGTTGAGCTTGGGATGGGTGGAGTCTCAAGGCTTAAGGGACTACCTTGCCTTCCAGTCGGCCCCGCCCTCCACGGACCCTGAGTCTCACGTGACTGGGTAATCGCTGGAGCGGTCCTTGTACGTGTGCGCCCAGAATATACTAGTTATTATCTAAGACCTTTTCTGCTCTACAGAATTACATTGTAAGTTGGATATAGTCCCCTTTGTTCCCTGTCCAGTTCTACTCCTGTGAGGTGACAGCTCGATATATATGCTTCTGGATTTTTAATGCTCATACGTATTCTTATATATATTTTTGAAGGATTTAAAAGTCTGTGTGGTCCTGGCCTGTGCAGCTTAGTTGGTTGGGCATCATCCCATGCACTGAAAGGTTGTTGGTTCGATTCCTAGTCAGGGCACATGCCTGGGTTTTGAGCTAATTGGAGTGTGCAGATGGCAACCATTTATGTTCCGCTCTCACATTGATGTTTCTCTCTCTCTCCCTCTTCCTTTCTCTCTCTCTAAAAAATCAATAAAAATATTTTTTCAAGTGTTGTTTATGGTGAGTTTATGTGTGTTTAACAATAATATGATAAGTTAGTCAATGGGAGAATTTATCTATAAAATATTAAATGAGACAGAAAAGCATCTGAGAAAATTTTAATTTCATTTTCTCTTTCTATAATTTTTAAGTATGTAATTAAATACATTCTTTTTGTTGTTCCCTCCCACAGCTGGATGCCGACAAACTGGCTCTCCCGATGAGCCCCAGCCCACTTAGCCCAAGCCCCATCCCCAGCCCCAACCCGAAACTTGAGAATTCCACCCTCCTGACCGTGGAGCCCTCTCCGCTGGAGAAGAACAAGGGATTCTTCGTGGATGAGTCTGAGCCCCTTCTTCGCTGCGACTCCACATCCAGTGGCTCCTCTGCGCTGAGCAGGACGGGCTCCTTTATTACCAAAGGTACAGACATGAAGCTTTCCCCAAAAGAGCCCTCAGGACGACTCCCTGCCGCTTTCACAGTCCTAGAGAACCTGTCCCAACAATGTGATAAGGCTAGCCCGGGATAAATCATGGTGGTAGCCAGTGCGGATCCACATGGGAACTCGACAGCCTGGCTGCCTGTCTGAGAGCCTGTGCTTCGGGGGTGTCCGTCACCCTTGATCCTCATGATGCTATCAAACATGTGTTTCAGAAAAGGTCTGATAAAATGCAGTCTGGCAGGTTTTCTGAAAATTATTTACCAAGCTTGCAGAAACCACAGATTTAAAGCATCAGCCTCTCTTGAGTGGCTGAAGTATAGGTTTTAGTGACTCGAATTAAAATTCACTGTTAAGCTTAGTTGTAAATAACAATATTTTAAACATTATGAATTGGTACTTTTGGTACATAATTTATCACTTTCAGTTTTTAATAGCAGGGTGAGGAATTAATATGCACACTATATCAATAACAGATATTTTGTTAGGAATTTCCTAGTTTGTTTAATTCCAGTTATATTTTAGTGAAAGGTTATATTTTATGTTCTATTTTACATACTTATATTTTAAATACTTTACATATTTATATTTAACTATTTTATACTTATGTAAAATATTTATATTTTGTGTTATATTTTAGAGAAAGCTTTTTAAAAATATATTTTTATTGATTTCAGAGAGGAAAGGAGAGGGAGAGAGAGAAATATCATTGATTGGCTGCCTCCTGCATGCTCCCTACTGGGGGTCGATCCCACAACCTGGCCATGTGCCCTGACCAGGAATCTAACCATGACCTCCTGGTTCATAGGTTGACATTCAACCACTGAGCCATGCCGGCCAGGTGAGAAAGATTTTTATAATAATGAGTGGCCCAGTACACAGATTCATGCACATTGAAAGGGAATCTGGTGCGGGTGAACCAGATTTGGGCCCAATAGGGCCCAAGCAGCAAACTAACCCATGGCTGATTCTGTGAGGAATCGGCCTCCCTCCTCCCTCCTTCCTCCTCTCTGGGTCTGGGGTGCAGGTGAGCCAGATTTGGGGCTGACAGGGCCCCAGCAGCACCTAACCTACTGGTTAGAGCATCTGCCCCCTGGTGGTCATTGTGCATTATAATTACTGGTCGAACTGTCACTTAGGCTTTTATATATAGAGATAAATTATAGTTTCTCACACCATTGTAAGGCATGATCCAAGAAGCATTATTTTCTTATGAATGTATTTTTGCTCTTAACAGCCCAATTTTAAAATATGGTGTCATAAGCAGACAATCATATAATTAGATTACATTGACTTGGAATAAACAGAGGGGGAAAAGGTGGGTTGAGATCCTTTTTTTAGTGAGCAAACTACTCATGGGGAAAATAGTAAGTATTTGAGGGGGAGGGTAGTTTTTCAGATTTTTTAAAAGGTATTACAGTATTTTCCTTCTGAGTTTTAGAAGAATTTAGAAGTCATTTAGGGATAGGCAAAGGTCCTATTAAAAGACACGCACATCAACAACCCATTGAAGCAGATCTTTGTCTGATCTTTATTGGGCAAATATTGTTTTGTTTTCTTACATGCAAGGCAAGTAAAAACTCCTGTGTTGTTCACAATGTGCCAGAGGTTTCCTCACTCACCTTGGGGTGGTCGGTTGGGGATAGCCTGTGGAGGGAGTAGCTGTCACTCTTAGCTGTCCTCCCTGGCCCCCGGCACAGGCCCTTTACCTCTGTCCCCTTCCCTGTTCTCTCTTCCCTGTGCAGAAAAGAAGGACACGGTGTTGCGGCAGGTACGCCTGGATCCCTGTGACTTGCAGCCTATTTTTGATGACATGCTCCACATTCTGAATCCTGAGGAGCTGCGTGTAATTGAAGAGATTCCTCAGGCTGAGGACAAGCTGGACCGGCTATTTGAGATTATTGGCGTCAAGAGCCAGGAAGCCAGCCAGACCCTCCTAGACTCTGTTTATAGCCATCTTCCCGACCTGTTGTAGGACGCAGGGGAGACTGCACTCTGGAAGTTATTCATCTTATTGTCAGGGTGGTTGGTTTTCTTGTTGTTGTTGTTGCTTTTGTTGCGTGCGCGCGTTTGTGTGTGTGTGTGTGTGTGTGTGTGTGTGTGTGTATGTGTGTGTGTGTGTAACAGAGTATATGGCCAGTCTTTTGAGTTCTTTCCTCCCCCACCTCCCTTTCTGGAAAGTTAGTTTATAAATCTTTTCAAGATATAACTGTTGAAAAATACCCACCACTAACATTTTTTAGGTTCCATATTTTCTCTCTTTTACCTTCTTACATATTTTCCAAGTTATTCTGCGCACTTTACGTTCACTTCATGTAGCACAAATACATTGAGACTGCTCCAGCGCACCGGACTGTGAGCCTCTTCAGAAGTGTGATGGTGCCCTGTGAATTCTGTCAGCAGTCTGCATGTCTCAACATCAACATCTATGTTTTTTATTCTTCCAATTTTTTTTATGATTGTCACTTGCGAATTTTCTTAAGGGTGAAGGACATGTAAGACCCTGTCGAATTACTGTAATTCAATGAGATGTTGCGTTGTCTTTTTCATATGCCTGTTGTGTTGTTCATAGTCATGGCCGAAACTTGACTACACCGTTGCCAATTGTCTGGTTTTCACCTGGACACCATGTAGAATGCTTGATTACTGTCCTCCTCTTACACTAATGCGCTCTGGGCTGGAGACATGAAATTCTCAAGCCACCAGGACCTACTATTTAAGTGGCTTAACAATTGGACCACCAAAGAACTTGAACTTCATCTTTTAGGGGTCAAGCTGTTCGGGAACATATTGCTGCACTTTGGAAAGTCACAACTGAGTGCCAAGACACCTTTTCCATAGGGAATTTGCCCCGCTTTGCTTTCAAGGTTTGTTTTTTTTATTCACACGTAGTTGATAGGTCCAGTTTGCCCTGGATCAAGGCCTTGGTCTCGGCGGGATTTCTGCATCATTCAATCACATCAATTAAAAGTGGCTGCAGCTGTCTGTAAGAGCTCTTGTCTGATATATTTGCACCTCTGCTCCCATTTATAAACATACTCTCTAATGCTCAGTTGTCAGATTCTAAATCAAAGGTCGTGTGGACTCCCTTTGTGTGGGCGGGGTTTGTGGATAGTGGTGAGGGACTGATATCAGAAAAATGCCTTCAAGTGTACTAATTTATTAATAAATATTAGGTGTTTGTTACCTGAGTAGTCTGAGTATATTGAGTCCTTGCCTTGTACCTGTGCTCACATTATAACTCTTAGATTCATCTCTTGGGAAAATATTTAGGTTATAAAAACCTCAGCTTTTCTGTTCTGTAAATCATGCAAATTAGCAAAAGTTTGTGTCTGGAAAAGTCCCTGGAGATTCACAGAGAAGGACTCCTGAGCACTAAGTGGCCGAGCATTTCCTAGTCTTTTGCAATGTAAACCTGAGGCTCCTGTTTTTGAGATTGTCCCTATATTAGGAAATGAGGGTTTAGGGATGGAGAGGTACAAATGGTGAGTGAGGCCTTGGAGTATATTTGTCTTACTCATTTCCATCTAGGAAACTTACCACTCATGGGGGTCTATACAAGTTCATTGGCTTCTGTATGAAACCACATTGCCCCGAGTAACTTCTTTCTTCGCAGTAAGACTGGAGGAAATCTTACGGTACGATATAGTACATTACATTTTATTTATTACATTATATATTTTATCACAGCTTATCTTGGGAACCCTGGCTCAACAATTCCAATGGCTAGAATCAGCAATTTTGAGTTCTTCTTCCCATGAGAAACTGGAAGTAGATACCCTGTCTGAACACTTTGACCAGTGTCAGGGACACGACAGGGTATTTTTGTTTCATCCACTTCCACATGGGTGTTTCTAGAGAACTATCCTGGTATTTGGTTTAACTAGTTCTCAGGCTGTGTTTCCCCTCCTCTTTTGTGGACAGAAGATAAGAATTCATGCACACAAACAGCAAACTACCCCTGGCCAGTGTGGCTCAGTTGGTTGGACCATCATTCTGAATACCAAAAGTTTGTGTGTTCAATTCCCAGTCAGGGCACATACCCAGGTTGTGGATTTGATTCTCAGTTGGGGTGCGTGAGGGAGGCAACAGGTCTGTTTCTCTCTTGTGTCAATGTTTTTTTCTTTTGCTCCCTCTTCCTCTCTCTCTCTCTTTTTTTTTTTTTTAAAAAAAAAAGGTTGCCAAAACCGGTTTGGCTCAGTGGATAGAGTGTCAGCCTGCGGACTGAAAGGTCCCAGGTTAGATTCCGGTCAAGGGTATGTACCTTGGTTGCAGGCACATCCCCAGTAGGGGGCATTCAGGAGGCAGCTGATTGATGTCTCTCTCTTATCGATGTTTTTAACTCTCTATCCCTCTCCCTCTCTGTAAAAAAAAATCAAAATATATTTTTTAAAAAAAGGTTAAAAAGAGGCAAACTAGAATGGTTCATAAATGGTA
Organism: Lasiurus borealis; assembly: GCA_004026805.1. NCBI lineage: Eukaryota > Metazoa > Chordata > Mammalia > Chiroptera > Vespertilionidae > Lasiurus > Lasiurus borealis. The sequence goes on along the minus strand of PVJN01012137.1, from coordinate 45,797 downwards.
GTGAAGGAGACAGGTTTTTTTATTACAGAAGATTTCAGGATGGCCACTTATTTATTGTGAGAGTGGAAAACAATAAATGGGTGCAAAAATATCACAGTTATTAAGTGTGAATTATTCAAAGCTTGGGGATGCTCTTAACCATTGGCATACCATTATACTTTACAGAGGGCTTTTTACATTATCTTACTAAATCCTTACAACTGGCCTATGATAGGAACTATTATTGTACCTATACAGTATGAAAAGAGGCTTACAAAGGCCAAGGAACTTGAGTAAGGCCCTACACCAGAGTTACAGAGGTCAGACTTGAATCTGAATCCAAGGCTGTTTATCCAAGACCAGTAATAAGAATTCTGTTGGGCTGCAAAAGTGGACAAAGGTCAAGTGATGAAATGTACATGGGTTATAAGTAAAGCCCTATACTTAGGTTCAATGCATAATTGTGAAAGTATTGGTGGTGTCCCTTGAAGACCCAGGGGAAAGGCGGTTGTGGTTAAACAAGGTTACTATTAAGTTAACATGATACAGAGCTTTCTAAAAACAAAACACAAAGTGACCTCCTGCTGCATGATTAAAAATACAATATTCTGATTCGAGTTGATAGTCTCCTTTCTATACTATGTTGCTCACGTTGGAGGTTTCCTCTGGTTTGAGCTATGTAATTTGAGGGGTGTTCTGAACTGGAAGGTTTCTAATGGGGGGTGGTGGGGGGTGGGAGTAACCAGAAGAGCAAGAAACAGAACCGGGAGCAAATGCTGGGGTGTCAAAGCCTGATGAGGATCACACAGGCAAGGGGAAGATTCATCTGTATTATGAAGGACTAAGGAAGAGAGGATTTTCTTTAGAGACTGCTGTTTCCTCGGGATGATTTAGGTTAAATGCAAAGAGGCTTTTAAGCAATCCGATTGGGCTCCTTTGCAAAGGAGAGAATGACTCCTACCCTGGGGACAAGTTGGGCATGCTTCAGCGATTCTCCACTGTCATGTAGACAAGAATCACCTGGGAATGAGCGGTCTGTGAAGGCAGGCCAGAGTTTTTTCCCCCCACTGTTTCAAATGCTCTTACTTATTTTTAAACAACTTTAAGTATAGTTTACATTCAATACTTTTTTTAGTTTCAGGTGTACAGCAGAGTGGAGCTCCTTAAACTTGAATGAGCAAGTGAAACACCTGGGGATCTTGTCAAAATGCAGATTCTGTGTCAGTTGTTGGGGGTTGGGTCCCTGTTGATGTGGATATTGCTGGTCTCCAGATCACACTGAGTGGCCTGAGATTATGCATCGCTTTCATGCAGAGTAGCGCTAATAATGGAGATAACACTAATTCCACTGGAGGGAAATAAACAATTTCTGTTGATCCAAAGAGATTTCCAGGCAGGCAACCCAGGTTGAAATCTACAGAAGAAGCTCTCAGTCCTGACTGCAATTAGAATGAGCAGGAGAGCTTTGAGAACCCAATGCTTAGGCTGTACCCCAGACCAATCATATCAGTCTCAGGGGATGGGACTCAGGCATCTGCATTTTTAAGCTTCTCAGGCGCTAGCAGATTTAGCTCTGTGGATAGAGTGTCCGTTCACAGATTGAAGGGTCCCTGGTTGGATTCTGGTCAAGGGCAGGTACCTGGGTTACAGGCTCGATCCCTGGACCTAGTCAGGGTGCATGCAGGAGGCAACCAATTGATGTGTGTCTCTCACTTCAGTGTTTCTTTCTGTCTCTCCCCCTCCATTTCACTCTAAAAATCAATGGAAAAATACCTTTGGATGAGGATTAACAAAACAAAACAAAACAAAAAAAGCTCCTCAGGAGGTCCCAAAGTAGAATAGGTTTGAGAACCACTAATAGGAGAGCTTGTGAAAGGAGTGCTTCTCAAGCCTCACCCCAGATCTCATGGATAAATCTTACAGAGATAAATCTGCCATTGTGATTATCCTATAGACAGTTCCACCCAGCTCTGTAGACTTGCTGTAGGACCCTTAACCCTACTGTAAAAGCTTATGGAACTGTTGAGAGTTGATACAATACCAAGCATGGATGGGGCAACACCTTAAACCTTACACTGCATTGATAAAATCTGCAACTAATGAATTTGTGGTTTTGAGCATAATGTATAAGGTATGACTAGTCAAGAACATTTGGGAAGTGATGTTATTAAGTTATGATCAATCAACATTTGGGAAGTGATGTTATTTATATTTCTATATATATTTGATTGAAGTTTTCTCAGTAGTCAAAGAAATGAAGTAACCTGTAATGAGTCATAAAACTGCATTGACTGTATCAGAGAATCTCAGATTTTTAGCACCTGGGTCATTGGATCATCTATGTCATTGTACTAGTACAGTCCTGTGGGTACAACAGGTACACCATTGTATGGTCCTATGGGTATGTCTTGAACTTTGGCGAAAAGTAAGTGTGGTCTCTTGTTTAGCAGAATTGAGGGTCTTATCTTTGGAAGGAGCTTGGATATCATCTAGAGAGCCTATAGTTTTTAGGTGGGAAGTCAGACCATATCTGCCTGTTAATGACAGAGCAGGGTTGTTTTAGCCCCTACCAGCACTCCTTTGTAACTCCAAGATAATCCCTTTTTGCTTCTTTTCTTGAAAATAAGTAGAAAATAAAATTAATGTGTGAGCAGGAATTGTTAGAATTAGAAATCTGAAGAGGTTTTACATAGTCTATTTGACTTCCAAGTATCTGCATATGTGAAACATGTTTGGATGATGGAGTCTTATTATTTTCAAAACATAGATATTCATAAAATATATAGGATATAAGAAACACATTAATGTTTCTCTCTAAGGAGAGGATCAGGGTGGCCACGAGACAAGAAGAGAAGAGGAAAGATACGTTTTTATCATTATTTGTTCGTTGGATCCTTTTTTGTTTTTTAAGTTTTTATTTACTTCAGAGAGGAAAGAAGAGGGAGAGAGAGATAAAAACATCAACCATGAGAGAGAATCATTGACCAGCTGCCTCCTGCACACCCCATACTGGGAATGGAACTCACAACCTGGTATGTGCTCTGATTGAGAATTAAATAGTGACCTCCTGGTTCATAGGTCTACACTCATCACTGAGCCACACCAGCTGGGCAATTTGTTCTTTGGAGCCTTGCAAGTTTTGTACCATGCTGTATGTATTGTTGAATTTAAAAAATTAACATTAGTTTTAGAATATTTCTATGGTGTCCAGTGAATCTACATTCCTGAAAACCAAGATAGAAGTTACATAGGACAGACTTAAAATTTTAATAATAGCTTTGGGAAGAGCATTTTAGTACATTCTGCAGAGAATCAGCCTCTTGTCCTGCTGTGACACTCTATGCCCCAACCTCTTTATGATTTTATATCCTCCCCTGAACTTGGCCGAAACAAACATTAGAGTGAGGCAAAATTCAAATGGAGACAATTCAAGCTTAGAATTTTAGAGAGGAACATAGCAGCTATTTTCTGGCCAATCTTTTTATATTTCTCAACACAGAAATTGCTTATAATTAATAACTTCATGAGAAAAAAGGTCAAAGATTTCTTAAGAATCTTTTAGTAGTTCTTCATCTCTCCAAAGGACATTGCTGACATCGTCTTGTTTTGTTCACCTACTGCTTTGAACAGAGCAAAATGCTAAGTAGAAATTCTTGTGGGAATGGAGGAAGATGCAAAGCAATAGCTCATTTGCAATACTCATGACAGTTGTTTCTCATTCTCTCAGGAAGCAATTTTACATCAGATTTTGGTTTATTTTGCTTAAATAAGGGTACCTGACATCAGAAATACTAATTTTATTACTCCACCCACCCATCCATCCATGAAACATTTAAACACCTACCATGAGCCAGGCACTATGGAAATACAAAGAAGAATTTCATATAACATTGTAACTACCAACAGAAACAGGCCATTTGTCTGTACACTGCTGTATCCTCAGCACCAGGGATAGTGCCTGGAACACGGTAGGTGCTCAGTCACTATGCTAATAAAAGGGTAATATGCAAATTGGTTATAACTGAACAGCAGGCTGTGTGGGGTGACCAAGCCAGCATGGGGGAGCATTGGGGGTGAACAGGCTGGTGTGGGGGGAGTTGGGGGTGACCAGGCTGGCAGGGGGGCACTAAGGGGCAACCAGGCTGGCAGGTAGGGGCAGTTAGGATCAACTAGGCTGGCAGGCAGAGGCAGTTAGAGGTGATTAGGCTGATGGGGAGGGGCAGTTAGGCTGTTTCCATATGTTGGCTGATATAAATAAATCTGCAGGTGAGCCGGAAGCCAGCAACCCCAGATTGTGAGAGGGATCCCAGATTCGAGAGAGAGGGTCCAGGCTAGGTTGACGGGATTCCCCCTCACCCTGTGCACGAATTTCAAGCACTGGGCCTCTAGTGTGTTGAATAAATGAAGGCACGCAGGTTCCGACCTCAGGTTCACAACTCCATAAGGGAACCAGATGTGTGGACATTATAATCAAATGTATCAACATAAAATGATGGAAACACAAAAAGGATCTTAAGAGAGTCAAACAAAAAATGAATCAAGGAAAATACTGCAAATTTCCATAGCGTAAGCTTTTCTTTGTATTCATTTCAAGAAAACTTCTGTCAAAAGCAACACACTAACAATTGGTGTTCCATGCATTTCAAAGCTTTGGGAAGTGAGGTAGGTTGAAAAGGGGGAAACCATAAGGAAAATAGAGTGAAGAATTACTATAAAAGCAAAAACTTCATATTATTTATACATTGGCTCCTTCACCATTTCTTAGGTGTACTGTTAACTATCTTAACCAGACATAATGCCAATCATGTAACTGTTTGTATATATCACATATTTATAGGATAGAGTGTATATATCTCTTCATAGAACTCCTCCCCCTATAAAGTATTCAAAGCCCTTGACACTATTCATCTTTAACCTTAACCTGAGTCTTTTTTTTAAATGTTTTTATTGATTTTAGGGAGAGAGGAAGGGAAAAGAGGAGAGAGAAAGAGAAACATCAATCAACTGCCTCCTGCACATCCCCTACTGGGGATCAAACCTGGGCATGTGCCCGGACAGGGAATCAAACCAGTGACCTTTTGGTGTATGGGACAATGCTCAATTAACTGAGCCACACCAGTCAGTCTTATGATGTAGGAACGATTATTACTTCCATTCTATGACTGAAGAAACTGAGACAGATTGTGACTTTCCCTCATACAGTGGTTCTCAACCTTCCTAATGCCGCGACCCTTTAATACAACTCCTCATGTGGTGGAGACCCCCAACCATAAAATTATTTCCATTGCTACTTCATAACTGTAATTTTGCTACTGTTATGAACTGTAATGTAAATATATGATATGCAGGATGTATTTTCATTGTTACAAATTGAACATAATTAAAGCATAGTGATTAATCACAAAAACAATATGTAATTATATATTGTGAAATATTTCTAATTACAAATAAATGAAATTTTGTCTTGAATCATGGTGTAGCATGGGTAACAGTCTTTATATGACAACAGTTAAACTACATTGCTACACTTTGCTGCACCGAGAAGCGGTCTGTTGGTTCCTAAGACCATGGGAAATAGGTGTTTTCTGATGGTCTAAAGTGACCCCTGTGAAAGGGTCATTCGACCCCCAAAGGGGTCGCGACCCACAGGTTGAGAACCACTGGTCTCATAGCTAGTAAGTAGTGGAACCAGGAAGACAGCTATAGAATGAAGTCAGCCAGGCATGGCTCTGAATGGCAAATATGGTGGACTCAATTCTTATCTTCCTAGAGCCTTTCATCTGGACTCCATCAAAGTTGAATAGTTTTTGTTTTAGTTTTGGCTTTCTCATTATTAAACAAGAAAAGTAAAATAACTTTTTCTGAAATAATGTAAGCCATACAAAAAATTTCAAAAGTAGTGCAGAGAATTTCTATCTACGCTTCACCTAACTTCCCTAAATAACTTCTTGTATAGCCATAAACATTACCCAAATTTAGAAACTGACCATGTTATTAACCAAACTACAGACCTTACTCAGTTCACACCAATTTTCACATGCACTTTTATAATTATTTCTTTTTGGTGTATAGCGCTATGACATTTTATCATGTGTAGATTCATGTAACCACCATCATAATCCTAAAACAGAAATGTTTCATCATCACAAAGACACTTCTTCCTGTTAACCTTTATATGCCTCCCCGCTACCCTACACCCTGGCAACTATTCTACATCCCTGCAGTGATGGAGAGTGTTATTTATTTGTCACTTAGAGAGTGTTATGTAAATGGAATCATACAGTGTGTAACCTGCTGAGATTGGATTTTTCTTACTCAGCATAATTATCTTGAGACCTATCCAAATTGTCGAGTATATCAACAGTTTGTTGTTTTTTAACTGCTAAGGGGTATTCCAGGATAAGGATGCATCACAATTTAACCATTCACACACTGAAGGACATTTGAACTGCTACAAATAAAGCTGCTACGATGGTCACTTGTGTACAGGTTTTTGTGTGCACATACAATTTCATTACCTTAGGGCAAATATCCAGGTGTATGATTGCTCAGTAGTATAGTGAATATATGTTAATGTATGCTTAACTTCATAGGAAACTATCAAACTGTTTTCACAGTGATAGTACCATTGTATGTTTGAGAGCATCCTTGCTAGTCCTTAATATTGTTGTATTTTATTTTTATTAAAAATATATTATTTATAATGTTACTAAAATGTTTTTTATTTTAGTTATTCTAATATGTAAACTTGAATGGATAAAGTTTTGAACAAATGCAAATCAGAATTTAAAATTAAAAGTCCTATTTTTCTGATACTTTTAATTACTACAATTTATTCTTTTTCTTTTAAAAAACTTTTATTTTATTGTAGTAAGAATATTTGACATTGATCTACCCCTTAATTTTAAAGCATTGACTATGGTATGTTTTAAAATTGCAAAGATATGCAGCATTTGTTTAGAAGTAATTCACCTTGCATAATTGAAATTTATGCCCATTGATGAGTAATTCTCCATTTTCTCTCTCCCTCTATCCTGTAGCAACCATTATTCTACTTTTTGATTCTATAGCCAACCATCAGAGTAAGAGGCCCCAGAGAATTCCAGGGAAGCAAGAAATATAAGACAGGCACTGTTATCAAGGTCAGGTCAAACTTTGGGTCAGAGATCAGTGTCAGGACATATAAAGAAGAAAATCAATACCAGAGAAAAAGAATTAGAAAAACTATGTAAATTTGACTATTTTACATAGCTTATTTGAATGGAATGATGCAATATTGATCTTTCAAGGACTGGCTTGTTTCACTTAGCATAATGTCCTAAAGATTCATCCATGTTGTCAAAATTTTCTTTTTATAAGTGTGAACAATATTGCATTATGTATATATACCAGATCTTCCTTATTTATCTGTCAGTTGATATTTAGGCTGTTTCTGTATGTTGCTGCAATGAACATGGGAATGCTAGTATCTCTTTGAGATCCTGATTTTAATTCTTTTGAATGCATACCCAGAAGTGGAATTGCTTGGTCATATGATAATTCTATTTTTAATTTTTTGAGGAACCTCCATATTGTTTTTCATAGTGGCTACATCAATTTACATTTCGACCAACAGTGTATAAGAGTTCCCTTTTCTATAAATTGTCAATAACACTTGTTATCTTTTAACTTTCTTAAAAAAATATTTTATTGATTTTTTTACAGAGAGAAAGGGAGAGAGAGAGAGTTAGAAACATTGATGAGAGAGAAACATCAATCAGCTGCCTCCTGCACAACCCCTACTGGTACGTACCCCAACCTAGGTACGTGCCCTTGACCAGAATCGAACCTGGGACCTTTCAGTCGCAGACTGATGCTCTATTCACTGAGCCAAACCAGTTTCAGCATCTTTTAACTTTTTGATAGTAGCCATCCTAACTGGTGTGTGGTAATATCTCACTGTGGTTTTAATTTGCATTTCTCTAAAGATTAGTGATGTTTAACATCTTTTTATATATCTATGGCCATTTGTATGTCTTCTGAAATGTCTATGCAACCTTTTAGCCTATTTTTAAATTGGGTTATTCATTTTTTTGTTTTGTTTTTGCTACTGAGTTGTAGGGGTTTCTTATATATTTTGGAAATTAACCCCTTATGAGATATATGATCTTCAAGTATTCCTCACATTCCATTCACTCTGTTGATTACTTTCTTTATGGTATAGAAGTTTTTCAGTTTGGTGTATACCACATATCTATTTTTGCTTTGTTGTCTGTGCGTTTGGTGTCATATCCATAAAATTATTGCCAAGATCAACGTCAAGAAGCTTTCCCTCTATGTTTTCTTCCAGGAGTTTTATAGCTTCTGGTTTTATGGTTAAACCTTTGATCCATTTTGACTTGATTGTTGTGTATGGTGTAAGATAAGGATCCTATTTCATTGTGATATTTAGACAAGTCTTGATGCCCTTCCTCTATGTAAGTTCTATCAGAGGGAAATTTGTTCAGCTGGCTCCAGGTCAGCATCAATAAAAAGAGCTTACATCACTCAGTATTTCCCACAATGTGTTCCAGGGAACTTCTAGTGACATGTACACTATTTTACATGTCACTGAAGGCCAACATATTTTTAAAAAGCTATATACTCTGCCCCTTTCCCACCATCTCTTTAATATTATAATGCTCATCAGTAGCATATTAAAGGACTCTGAAAGTCCTGTAATGAAGCTTCCAAAATTCACATGATCATGAAATAAACATATATATATATTCTACAGAGGTGAGTCTAGAGGACTCCGAGGTAGATCAAATGTGACATTCTACAAAGGACACTGCTGGTTGGGGCCAGAAGTCCTGGGCCCCCACCTATTGTTGGTTACAGCTAGCAATATCTGAGTACATCTGAGCCAATCATCAGAGTAAGAGGCCCCAGAGAATTCCAGGGAAGCAAGAAGTGTAAGACAGGCACTGTTATCAAGGTCAGGTCAAACTTTGGGTCAGAGATCAGTGTCCGGATATATAAAGAAGAAAACCAATACCAGAGAAAAACAATTAGAAAGTGATAATGCGGTGCTGATAACTGAGGCAAGGCTTTGGCATAGCCAGACATTCCACTTTCATTTTTTCCTTGGGCAGTAACCAAATCCAGAGTCATAGATGACGCTTCAGGCCTGGCAGGGGCTGGGACAGACTCAGGAACTATGGGAGTATGAGCCCAGGCTGAGCTGTCAAGTCATGATAGAGACTGAAGATCCATATGAGAGCCCACTGGGAGATGTATGATGGTGGGGTTCCAGAGGGCATGTGTCCCAGGGATCTAGAAGTTGTAGGTCACAAGGACAATTTTCAAGGCCTTATGGTTTAAAATTCAGTGGTAGCTCCAGGCAGCGGTAGTGTGGAAGATCAGCCAATGTCCACAGAGCAGGGTGTTATTATGAAGAAAGCTAGCAGCCTTTGAATGATTGGAAATAGAACCCCTAGTGATGGCTTGTGAGTGGGGGGATTAAAGACAAGGATTTTCAGCTGTAAGTACCCAAGCAACAGTGTGTCTTCTCTAAGATCAGATCTATTCCTGGAGTTGGAGGCATAATTGAGCTTATAGATGAAGGTGAGAGGTGGGTGAATGATAGCCAAACAAGACAGTGCAATCAGGTCATAGAAAACCATGGACTGACTACAGCTTGACCAGTGTGGCTCAGTGGTTGAGCACTGACCCATGAACCAGGAGGTTAGAATTCCTGGTCAGGGCACATACATGGGTTTCAGGCTCGATCCCCAGGAGAAGATGTACAGGAGGCAGGCAATGGATAATTCATCATTGATTTCTCTCTCTCTCTTCCTCTCTCTGAAATAAAATATATATAAAATATATATATACTAGAGGCTCACTGCATGAAATTCATGCATGGAGGAAGGGTGTCCTTCAGCGCAACCTGCTCTCACTCTAATCTGGGACCCCTTGAGGGATATCCGACTACCCCATTTAAGCCCAATCCTACCTGGATCAGGTCTAAATGGACAGTTGGACATCCCTCTCACAATCCAAGACTGCTAGCTCCCAAATGCTCACCTGCCTTGCTTTCCTGATTGCCCCTAACTTCTTCTGCCTGCCAATCTGATCACCCCCTAACCACTCCCCTACCAGCGTGATTGGTGCCTAACTGCTCCCTTGCCAGCCTGTTTGTCCCTAATTGCCCTCCCCTGTGGGCCTGGTCACCCCTAACTGCCCTCCCCTGCAGGCTTGGGTCCATCCCAACTGCCCTTCCCTGAAGACCCTGTCACTTCCCACGTCTGTCAGCCTGGTCACCCCTACCCTCCCCTGCAGGCATGGTCAACCCTAACTGCCCTCCCCTGCAGGCTTGATCACCCCCAACTGCCCTCCCTTGAGGCTTGGTTCTTGCCAACTGCCCTCCTCTGTTGGCCTTCTTGTGATGGCCATCTTGTGTCCACATGGGGGCAAGATATTTTGTCTACATGGGAGCAGTCATCTTGTGATGGTCAATCTGCATATTACTCTTTTATTAGATAGGATAGAGGCCTGCTGCATGGGTGGGGGGCAGCTCGTTTGCCCTGAAGGGTGTCCTGGATCAGGGTGGGTGTTCCCTTGGGGCAAGAGGCCTGTGGTGGTTTTCAGGCTGGCCACACCCCCCAGCAACCCAAGCAGGGGCCCTGGTATCTAGGATTTATTTTTCTTCTACAATTAAAACTTTGTAGCCTTGAATGGAGCCAAGACTTCTGCTGGCACAGCCATTGAAACTTTGTTGCCTTAAGTACCCCTTTGCAGAAACCTTTGCTTCCTCCATCACCAGGGGCAACCCAAGCCTCCTTCCTCCTCTCTCTGTGGCTATAGCCATCTTGGTTGGGTTAATTTTCATACTCACTCTGACTGGCTAGTGGGCGTGGCTTGTTGGTGTAGCAGAGGTACTGTCAATTTGCATATTACTCTTTTATTAGATAAGATGTATGTATGTATGTATATCCCTAGCCAGTTTGGTTCAGTGGATAGAGCATCAGCCCCACGGAATGAAGAGTCCTGGGTTCAATTCTGATCAAGGGCCTATACATTGGTTGCAGACTTGGTTGGGCACATGCAACCAAGACTTGGAGGCAACCGATTGATATGTCTCTCTCACATTGATGTTTCTTTGTCTCTCCCCCTCCCTTCCACCCTCTCAAAAAAAAAAAATAGTGGAAAAATATCCTCAGGTGAGGATTAACAAAAACAATTAAAAAATAAAGTGGGTTTCTTAAAAAAAAAACACCACCAAAACATTATTTATGATAAACCATAGACTACAAATGAGAAAAAACAGGTGAGTAAACCCCTGACTCAAATGGAGAGCTTATAGGTGAAAACAAGGTCACATCTTGATGCAGGGGAACTGATATGTCCTGGAATAAGATTCTTAATGAAATCCAAATCTAAATCTCCTAAGTATGAAACTAGAGCTCAATTTTGTCAAACTCTTGCCAACATCATCTAAACTGGTCACCGAGTCATCTCCCTGAAGTCTAAATAACTTTTATTTTAGAAAAAAAATTATACATTTAGGAGCTCCAGATAGCTGTGGCCCGAGGACCAGAGTATTATGCAAATGCAAGGAACATTAGAGGTCATTTAATCACACTTCTCACTCCAAAGCTCTCTGTTGCATACTTTATTGCAATTCAAATTCATGACCCCTGGACCTTAAAAAAACATCCTCCCTCCAGCCCCGTGGCTCTGAAATCAGTCAAGTGCGAAGTGTAAAATTTTCAACTGCCAAACAAATTGGAGCAGTGGTGATAGCCAGAAGAGATAATGCCATGGCCTTGTTTATCTGCACCATTCCAACTCAGCCGCCAATTGGCAACTCTGGGTTTCATTCTGAGATATGCAAATCCAGTTCAAAGTCTCAGCTACATGATTAAACAGCTTTTGTGCCATGAAGTTCAACATTTTCAAATGTATTTCTCCACGCACAGGTGCATTGCTGCTAGAGTCAACCTAGCGAAAACAATAACCTGAATAAAAATAATTTATCTGCATTACTATCTTTCCATTCCCATTAGCATTTGTTTTGTCGCATCAAGTGAAACAAATATGTTAAAAATAATAAAGCCTGGCCTAGCTTCTGTTTTGAGAACATTTTCTGGGAAAACAAATGTTTGCAAACTAAGTACTAATAAATGTGAGTGCCTTGGATAATATTGCTAATATTGCTGTATTTCTATAGCAAGGAACAATCTTTGGTGGAGGCACCGGTCCTTAATGAACTACAGAAGAAAATGTTAGATTTTGAAGGCTATGCCCTCAAAAGGATACGCTGTAGTAATTGAAAGTGCTGCAGTGAATCCAGGTGCTTGGAGAGGCATCATCTGTCTACAGGATTCCTTCTCCTACTAGCTCTCCTCCAACTGTTCTCCCTCACTTCCCCAGTTCAATCAGTACTGTCCTCCAAGATCTGGACTATGCTTAATGCTGTATTTTCAATTTCTATTATTCTCCGCCCACTTCCTTTGTCCATCACATTCTTGGTCCAGTGACATGGTTTTGCAGTTTTTCAACTAGGCCCCAATTTTCCATCCCAGCAGCTTGCCAGGCTGCTTCCTCAGCCGACAGTGCCTTTGTTGCATCTTCAACTACTTCCCACCTCCTCCTTCAGTGGCGAATTCATTCAGTGGCTAATTCATTCAGTGAGGAATTCATTCTTACTCTTCAAGGCTCAGCTGTACTCACCATGTCTCTGCTAGCTTGTAGCTTCTAGTGTTTGTCTGCTAGGGGTTTTCATCTCATTTTTTAAAAATAATTTGTTATTTTTCAATTACAGTTGACATACAATATTATATTAATGTACTAGAGGCCCAGCACCTACAAAATCGTGCACGAGTAGCTCCATTCCGCTTGCCTCAGCTGGCCACCCTGCTCTCCGCTGCTAGTAGTTCTCCACTGAGTAGCTCGCACCTCACACTGCCTGCCCGAGAGCCACTGCTCGTTTGGTCATGATGCCGTTATGGCGTCATAACCACAGGCCTTTTATGATCTAGACACCACAGTGATTAGATATCACCTAATTTACTAAGTGGTTATCCTGATAAATCTCATACCCATCTGACATTATACATGGTTATAAGAATATTACTGTCCAGCTGGTGTGACTCAATGGTTGAGTGTCACTTATGAACCATAAAGCCATGGTTCTTTTCCTGGTCAGGTTCACATGTTTGAGTTATGGGCTTGATCCCCAGCAGGGGGCATGCAGGAGGCAGCTGATCAATGATTCCCTTTCACAACTGATGTTTTTTTTCTCTCCCTCTCCCTTCCTCTCTGAAATCAATAAAATATATATTTAAAAATGAATATTATTGACTATGTTCCCTATGCTGTACTTTATATCCCCATGACTGTTGTGTCATAACCAATTTGTACTTTTTAAAAAGTTATATTTTTATTGATTTCATCAATGATGAGAATCATTGATCGGCTGCCTCCTGCATGCCCCCTACTAGGGATCAAGCCCACAAACCATGCATTCGCCCTTATTCCTTAGCAGGAATTGAACCTGGGACCCTTCAGTCCGCAGGCCAATGCTGTATTCACTGAGCCAAACTGGCAAGGGCCAATTGTACTTCTTAATCTTTCTACCTTTTCACCCATTCACCCAAACTCCCTCCCATCTGGCAACCATCAAAATGTTCTCTGTAACTATGAGTCTGTTTCTGGTCTACTTGCTTGTTTATTTTGTGTTTTTATTTTTTAGATTCAATTATTGATAGATATGTTTTATTGCCATTTTATTGTTCACTAGAGGCCCAGTGCATGAAATTCATGCACAGGGTGGGGGTCCCTCAGCCCAGCCTGCACCCTCTCCAATCCAGAACCCCTCGGGGGATGTCCAACTGCCTCTTACAATCCAGGACCGCTGGCTTCTAACTGCTCACCTGCCTGTCTGCTTGATCACCCCTAACCTCTCTGCCTGCCTGATCGCTCCTACCCACCTCTGCCCCTAACCACCTCTGCCTGCCTGCCTGATCGCCCCTAACTGCTCCCATATTGGCCTGATTGCCCCTAACTGTGTCTGCCTCACACCTGAGACCCGGGCTTCCCTCTCTCTGTCTGGCTGCAGGCCCAGGACCCAGGTTGGCTTCACCAGGGCAGGCCACAGTTGCAGGGGACTGTGGTTGGGCAGCTTCACCTGGGCCACAGCCGCAGGTAACTGGGGCCACGGGGCAGGTGGCTTGTCTCTCTCCTGGGCCATAGGCACAGCCCTAACCGCTGATGCCCAGAACCACAGGGCAGGTGGCTTGTCCCTCTCTCAGCCTGCAGCCTAGCTGGTCCCCAATCCTCTCTCCCCAGTGTTAAGTGGCTGAGCTATTAGGACATGATGGCATGAGAGTGTGAAGACCATTTGCATATTAGCTCTTTATTACAGTGGTACCTCGAGATACGAGTTTAATTCGTTCCATAACCTTGAAGCGTGGGAAACTATGAGTCACTCAAGTTGAGTTAAACTGGTGGGTCATGTGCAGCCAGCCGATCCACGAGATTACTCCTATCTCAAATGTTGCTTGCGTATTTCAAAGCAAAAATCACTCACTCAAGGGCTCATATCTCAAAAAATCTCATATGTTAGGGCACTCGTATCTAGAGGTACCACTGTATATTGTTCATGTTTTTGATATTTTTCTTTCCTTCTTTTTCTTAAATAAAACTCTTTAACATTTCATGTAATACTGATTTGGTGGTGATGACTACTTTAGCTTTTTCTTGTCTGTGAAGCTCTTTATATGACTTTTGATTCTAAATGATAGCTTTGCTTGGTAGAGTAATGTTGTTTGTAGATCCTTGCTCTTTATCATTTTAAATATTTTGTGCTACTCCCTTCGGGCCTACAAAGTATTTGTTTCATTTTTAGTTTGTCTACTTAAATGCTAGGAGCTGGGCCAGTAAATGTTGATGGGATTGATAAAAGGAAGTTAGGAAGTATTAGGGAGTTAAGAAATTGGCTAGAGAGGAAGGCAGGGCATTAAGAAGGAAGTGGGATAGGAAGGTAAGCCAGATGTGTCTTGGAGCACTACAACATACAGCATTAAATGCAATAAACTGTCTCTTGTTTGCCAGGTGTTTCCGATTCCATAGGAGTTGATAAGGCAAATCTAAGTGAGACCATTAAAACTGAAATTACAGGGCAACATATTCAACAGCAATGATAAAGAATAGATTGTGTAAATGTAATGTGGAAAAGCAATTAAAATGGAGTAGAATTAAGTTGCTTTCTGTCCATCCTAGGAACTGGGTGTCTTGCTTTCCTTTCTGCAATGTTCTATCCTCTGTTTTAGGGTAAGTAAAATTTATGTAAAATGCATGTGTTTCTTGTGTCTCTCCCCCCCCCCACTTTTTTTTTTTTTGAAGTATCCTCATCATGAAATGATACAGTTTTTTTTGGATTTGCCTCAAAATAGTTTGGGTGTCAGCAGAGAGTGGGTGGGACATACATGAAATAAGCTTGGCTATGAGTTGATTATTGTTGAATCTGGGCGATGGCTACTCTGGGGTTTATTAAGCTTTTCTACTTTTGTGTAAATTATTTTTAATATAAAATGCAAAATAGATACTGCAGGAATCATGAGTTCTTCTCTGATTAAATAATTTACCAGGCTAAATTAAATACTAACTGAATGCTCATATATGCCTTCATCAAAATTTAATGCATATGTGAAATGTGTCAGATTCTTAACAAGGCATAAGATATTTACTGTGGTAAATGAATCTATGGCTATATTTCTTGCTTCTTCCTCAACCTGAATCCAGTTGTTCTAGACCCTGACCCTGATTCATTTGAGGGGAGATGCTGAGAGTCAGCCCCACACCTGGCTGGCTAGAGCCATCTTACTGAATTTATGTTGTATACTATAATGTTCCAGGGATATCTTGCTTCCCTTTCTGCTTCTCTTTTATCTTAGTGTTCTTTCTTTTTCCCTAATCAATCTCTCTCTTTTTTAAAATATATTTTTATTGATTTCAGAGAAGACGGGAGAAGGAGAGAGAGATAGAAACATCAATGATGAGAGAGAATCATTCATTGATTGGCTGCCTCCTGCACACTCCCAAGCAGGGATAGAGCCCACAACCGGGCATGTGCTTTTGAACGGAATCTAACTGGGGACCCTTCAGTCCACAGACTGATGTTCTGTCCACTGTGCCAAACTGGCTAGGGCCCTAATCAATCTCTTAATTTCTTTTTATTAATCCCATCAACATTGACTGGGCATAGCTTTTCTCAGTGCATGCCACCAAATATGAGGACACTTACCATGCCATATCCCTTATGTGATTTTAATCATCTACTAACTTTAGATAGGAAATCATGACACAGAGAGGCTAAATAACTTGTCTAATTCACACAGCAAGTTAGGGATAGATTGAAGATCAAACCTTAGGGCATCATACTCTAAGGCCAATTCAGTTAATCACTAAGAAACACCCAAGTCAACCTGATAATGCTTTGGTTTTTTCGTCCATTTCTTTTGTTCTGATACTATCCCACTCTCAAATGCTGAAAAAACTTTTTTTAGGGAAAGCTTTCTCACTCTCCTTCCATTTAGAGGTTAATTTTTTCTCTCTTTTTACTGTATACCTGATGCTGAATTGGTTTAGGCTAAATATGATTACTCTTAGTCCTCAGATACACTCTTTCACAAAGCTATATTATTTTTGGTTCTGAAGTCTTTGAAATTGCCAATTTAAAGATGTGGTGATAATGGCAAAGGAAAAGGAAGAGAAGGAAGTAGGTGAGTCAGCTGCTCTCTTAAGAAATTTCTGATGCCCCTTCCTCTTTCTGGAGATACCAGGTAGAGACTTATGACAGTAATAGCTGATAGTTAGTAAGCACCCAATGGATTCTAATGCTGAGCACTTTACATTACTTTTCTTAACTTTCAGAACAACCCAGTGGGGGAGGCACTATTATCTCCATTTTGCAGAGAAGGAACTGCAATAACATAAGGACTTGCCTCAGATCATGCAGCTGGTGGGCCTCAGAGGAGAAATTTGCACCAGGGCTGCTGTGGACAGCTGTGTAGGCTGGGAATGCCTTTTTCTAAAATGCACAAATGTGCGTATGGGCTAGTGGTGGCCCAGTGTGAATCCAGAGTCAGCGCATTGAATCTTTTTTTTAAAATTAAATCTTTATTATCCAGATTATTACATTTGTTTCTCTTTTTTCCCCTCCATAGCACCCCTCCACCCAGCTCCCACCCCTCCCTCTGCCCTTAGCTCCCTCCCATTGATCTCATCCATAGGTGTATGATTTTTGTCCAGTCTCTCCCTGTACACCCCTCACCCCTTTCCCCCTGAGAATTATCATCCACTCCCTTTCTGTGCTCCTGATTCTATTATATTCACCAGTTTATTCTGTTGATCAAATGTTTAATTCACTTAATTTTTAGATTCACTTGTTGATAGATATGTATTTGTTGTTCATAATTTTTTGGCTTTTACCTTTTTCTTCTTCCTCTTCTAAAAGAGTACCCTTCAGCATTTCATATAAGACTGGTTGGGAGTTGATGAACTCCTTTAGCTTTTTCTTATCTGTGAAGCTCATTATCTGCCCTTCAATTCTGAATGTTAGCCTTGCTGGATAGAGTATTCTTGGTTGTAGGTTCTTGCTATTCATCACGTTGAATATTTCTTGCCACTCCTGTCTGGCCTGCATCGTTTCTGTTGAGAAATCAGCTGACAGTCGTATGGGTGCTCCCTTGTAGGTAATGAACTGTTTTTCTCTTGCTGCTTTTAATGTTCTCTCTTTGTCTTTTGCTCTTGGCATTTTAATTATGATGTGTCTTGGTGTGGTCCTCTTTGGGTTCCTTTTATAAGGGGTTCTGTGTGCTTCCTGGACTTGTAAGTCTATTTCTTTTACCAGATGTGGGAAGTTTTCAGTCATTATTTCTTTAAATAGGTTTTCAGTATCTTGCTCTCTCTCTTCCTCTGGCACCCCCAAAATTCTGATGCTGTTATGCCTGAAGCTGTCCCAGAGGCTCCTTACATTATGTTCACATTTTTGGATTCTTTTCTCTTCTTGCTTTCCAGTTGAGTGTTTTCTGTTTCTTTATATTTCAAATTTTTGACTTGATTCTTGCCTTTCTCTAGTCTGCTGTTAGGACTCCGTATAATATTTTTATTTCAGTCAGTGTATCTAGTTGGTCCTTTTTCATCTCCTCTTGGGACTCACTAAATTTATGCATCATCTCTAGCATCTCTAGTTGGCTTTTTTGCATCTCCTCTTGGCTCTTGCTAAATTTATCCATCTTTTCTAGCATATTCTTGAAAAACCTTATAAGCGTGGTTTTGAACTCTATATCCAGTCGTTTTTTTTCCCTCCATTTCTTTTGTTTGTGATCCCTTCCCTTGTCTTGGCATTTTCACTATGTCGGGGAAACTTCTGTACTTGCAAAACCACAGATGCCTCTGTTGAGCTTGGGATGGGTGGAGTCTCAGGGCTTAAGGGACCGCCTTGCCTTCCAGTCAGCCCCGCCCTCCACGGCCCCCAAGTCTCACGTGACTGGGTAATCGCTGGAGAGGTCCTTGTGTGCCCGGGCCGCAATGCCTCTAGACAGCTGCCTTTCAAGCTCCCCTGCACACCAGGACCACACGAGTCTATATCTCCAGGGTTTCACCCGAAACAGGGGCCCAGTGGACTCAGAAGTGGCACAGTTGGGAGGGTCTGTCTCCCGCCCAGTGGCGAAAGCCAGCGGCACAATCAGCAATTTGTCCGGTGTGCGCGTGCACGACCAGACCTCCTATCTTTTGCGACTCCCCTAAATTTCCGTGCACTTCTCCCTTTTCACAGTCCAAACTCCCCCCGTATGAGTTTCGGCTGGATCTGGGGTTTCGTGTTGTAGGATAAGGGGTTCAATGCCGTTGGGAGTCTCTGTTTCCCTCCCGCCAGAGAAAGCCAGCCAGGTACTCGGGCATCCGCTCTCTCAGTGCACGTGTCTCTGTACCCCAGCTTTTTGCAGCTCCTCTGGGTTTCTGTGAGCCTCTCTCTTTCCTTCTAGTTGTAGAACTTATACTCGGCCAGCTTTCCTGTGGTTCTGGATGATGTCCGTTCTGTCTTTTAGTTGTAGTTTTGAAATTGTTGTGCGAGGCAGCAGTGTAGGCGTTTACCTATGCTGCCATCTTGGATTCCCCCAACTGAATCTTGATTTTTCTACAGAGCACACACTCTTCACTCCCTGATGTGCACTGGGTTATTTCAATGACATTTTGAGATATCAGTGTGGATTGGTAACAAAGAATTCAGAGAAGAAAGTGAGCCTGAACCATACCTTGGTGGATAGGAGATTATTTTTAGGCAGAGGGAGAAGACAGGGAAAAGGAGAAGGGAAAAAAAGGCATCAGAGTTAGGAATTGGCACAGAAGGTATAGGGAAGAGTGCGGAGGCAGTTCTGATTAATTCAGGAATGTGCATGAGGAGAGGGGTTTAAGGATGGGGAGTGAGGTAGGGCTGGATTGGGGTGCCTCGCATGGAGAAGAACAGTTTAGACATGAAGCAGGAGGCTATGTGGACTCAGGAGAGTGATCTAATCCAGGGAGGAGTAAGATGAAAGCATTTTTCAGGATTAGGCTGGCTGAGGCACAAGATGTCTTGGTCTTAGACAGGTTCAGACCAATGGTTGATCATCAATCTCAAAGGAAGTACCATATCCTGAGGATGGGCTCAGCTTTGGTTCCAAGATGCAGTTATGGTGGCCTCCTTAAGAAAGACTGGAATTAACTAGAAAACCTGTCTGCATCTGGGGCTCATCCTAACACCAGCTTTGCTTCTATGCTATGGTAATGTAAACCAAAGGGCTCAGGAGGTTGGATTTTGTGAGGTGACTCCCAGAACCTGCCTGGTCTGGCTTTTTCCCCCAGCTGTGAGAAGAAACGCTTTGTTAAACTTGGCCAGGGGCCTTTGCAGTCACACGTCTATGGCTGACTTCTTGGCTCACCTTGGCTTCTCTTTGGCGCACCTCATCAGCCTCTCCTCTGTGTGCCCTCTCTCCCACCTGTTCATACATCGTACTTTCTTAAACCCTCCCCACCCTCTCTGGCTGTGAGGAGAAAGTCTGCTGCCAGTCCCAGCGTCAAGGCTTGGAGAGACACTATGTGCAGCCAAGTCTCAGATGGCAACTTAACGAGAGGCAGAGCCTGGTTGCTGCTGCTCTCTCACCAGCGGTGATTTATAGGTAACAAAGTAGGCTCCCTGGGCACTGGTGCCCCACCTCACAACAGGTCAGGAGCAGGGCTTGAGTTGCAGGTCTTATTCAACCATAGCCTGGGCCAAGCTCTGCACCATCTCCAGGCCTCACGTCTCTACTGGTGCTATGGGGTAGGGGATTCTTGCTCTCTTACTCCTCTCCAGCTCCATCTTCAGGGTCTCCGAGGACCTTCCCATTCTCAGTGTGAATCTTGGCTCTAAGCAGACTGTGGATGCCCAGTGAGGGTACAGGAAAGCCATGGCCAGTAGGAACCACTCCTGCAAACAATAGTCATACACATGTTCACACACAGGCAGACAGACACACTCACATACACACTCACAGTTTTGCTTCCTGTGACTCTGTTCTCTCTCTCCAAAGAGGATGAAATTGAATTACATTTCCCCTGAGAAGCTTCAGTGAATATATTACCTGTGATCTTGTCACTAAAATCCTTTGCACATATTAAGGCTCTGGTTGAGACAAAGCCAAGGGAAATTCTACATATTTAATGTACTTGTATCCCTAAGTCACACAGTGCCCTGGTTCCTCTGCTCTGCCCCATTTCTTTGAGTTTCCAGACCCCCTTCTCAGCTATTCACTCCTCATAACAGCAGAGTCCCCTGGAGAGGGGTATTCGGGTGTCCCAGGCCCTCG
>PVJN01012137.1:0-24863 GCA_004026805.1 Lasiurus borealis | reverse complement strand
TCTTTTCTTGTCCTTAGATGTCCTTAGGTGTTCTTTTAATCTTGGATTCATTAACTTTGCTTCACACTGAGGCTATTAAGTGCCCATAACCCTGGGTCTGTCACCCCCATGCAGGGAAACTTGAGAGTATGATTGGTCCCATATTAAACTGTTGTCACTACTAAAGTCTCAGAAAGGTCTCCTGAGTTTGAGCCTGCATTGCCATATCAGTGGTGAATGGAAGGTGACATATCTCAGCTTTCTCAAGGAGCTGAGCTTTCACTCCTGTTAAACAAGCAGCCAATTAATCAAACTAGCATTAATTTAATGTCTATTATAACATTCAGTATTTGGGATTCTAACTCTGACTTGAGTGTGGACCTGCCCTTACTCCAGTACATATCATTTGGTTTCCCTTAAGTCTTTTTATTTCATCCTTTGGAAACCAAAGAAATAGCTCTGGCCTAGGTGCTCATGGAGCAAGTAGGGAACTTGGATAATTAAGAAACAGTAAAGAAAATTCACTCAGTTATTGAGCCCTCCAGTGATTTTGGACTACGTGGATATTTTCCCTCTCATTGTAAAGACATGAAACATTTCACACCAATAGAAAATAATCCAGTTGGTCAGATATTAACAGTTAGCCATAGTTGCTTCAGAGTTGTTTTTTTTTTTTTTAAAGAAATATAACATTGTACTTTAACACCAATCCTATCGTGTGTCCTAGAGATTAGTTGACTGCCTTTATGCTCTGTGTTTAAAAGGTGGGGCTTTGGGACCCTGGTCATGTAGCTCAGTTGGTTAGAGCATTGTCCAGATATGCCAAGGTTGCGAGTTCAATTCCCTGTCAAGAAGAAACCAATGAATGCATAAATAAGTGGAACAACAAATGGATGTTTCTCTCTCAGTGTCTGATTTCTTTCTCCCTAAAAAAAAAAAATTAAGTGATAAATAAAAAACTTTAAAGGTGGGGCTTTGAAACAGGGGAGGTGACAAAAGCTCCAGATTCTGTTGCAGAAGAATTTTGAAAAATGCTTAATAGACATTCTAAATATTTTAAAACAAGTTTATCAATTGTACACATTAAATAGAGTTTAAGTTGATATTAGTTTCCTCAGCTATTACTATGTTTGAAAAATTTTGAAAGTCTTTCTGTCTACAAAATAATAAATTCACCCATCAGTCTAGCTATTGTCCTTGCCCTCTTCAAATCAGCCATATCCAAATGACCATCAGACACTTAAGAACATAACTTATCCTTTTGGTTTCAATGCTTAGAAAACCAAAAGTTCAATGTCACTTTGACTTGCTTTAACAATTTCCTAGGTTGTTCTTTGGAAAAGGGAGATATATGTGAATATTTAATTCACCCTCATTAATGAGTTGCTATTTGAATGCTTTGAGCTTAAAAAGTTGAGTGGATTGTCTCATTTGAATCAGAAAGTTGGTTTGTGGAGTATTCATTTATATCCAGAATCAAACTGATAATGATTTTTAAAATTTAGAATATGTAAAGTATGTGAAGAAAAGTAGAAATATTTTGAGAGGTTAAAGATGATTCTAGCAAATTCTAAGATATCTTATTATAATTTTACTTATTTTATTTTTTTAAAATACATTTTTATTGATTTCAGAGAGGAAGGGAGAAAGAGAAAGAGATAGAAACATCAATGATGAGAGAGAATAATTGATGGGCTGCCTCTTGTATGTCCCCTACTAGGGATCAAGCCTGCAACCCTGGCATATGTCCTTGCCCGGAATTGCACCCAGGACCCTTCAGTTCACAGGCTGATGCTCTATCCATGGAGCCAAACTGACTAAGGCTACTTATTTTATTTTTTCAAAATTTTTGAGTGGATGAATAAATTGGTTGTTCAGGTGACATCAAGAAATTTGGGTTGGGTAGCAAGGGTATACATAGGTGATGACAAAAAAAAATTGGGGAGAGAATCTTGGTTTTCAAGCTAAAATGTTTTAACTACATCTTATACACAAAGGTGACATTTGGAAGAGATCTGAGTCAGAGAATGGCATGTTCTACCATTAGTCTAGTAGTCCATACTGTTAACTGATGCAGTGTGTCCCATAAAGTAAGGTATGTGGGATAGCCTGGTTGAGCAACTGTAAGAATAGAAAGATAATGATTGATTGGAGAGGCACAGTGACCAAAGACATGTGGGGACGACAAAAGAGAGGAAGTCATTGGAAGTCACTCAGCATCCTCTTCTATATCATTACCATTCATTAGGAGAAAGGATGTAGAGGAAGAGCCAGGTTTAGAAGGAAGATAGTGTTGATTTTTTTTCTGCTAGAGACAGGATATTTTGGAGATATTGCAAAGAGACATTTGGAAATTATAGCTTGTAGCTCAGATTAGTTTTGAGCAAGATAGGTAGGATTGAGAGACCTTTGAAAAGAGATAATGGTTGAAGACATGGAGTCACCAGGGAGATAAAAGAATGGAAAAAGAGCTAGGTGCTGCATACAGGGGGACTTTGAAATCCCACCTTTTCAGGAGCAAAACACAAAGCCAACAGGACAAATGAAGAGATATTTCAAGAAGGAAAAGGCAGTCACACTCAGATGTTGTGGCCAGTCTTCAGCATGTAGAAGACTGCTAGATAGCAGGGAAAAAGATGAAGATGATAATCTGACATAGATTTCAAAACAGGAGAGGGCCCAGCTAGTGTTGCTCAGTGGATGAGTATTGATCCATGCACCAGGAGATCTTTCCTAGTCTGGCACATGCCCAGGTTGCAGGCTCGATCCCCAGTGGGGTGCGTGAAGGAGGCAGCCAATTGGTGTTTCTCTCTCATCAATGTTTCCATATCTCTCTCTCCCTTTTTCTCTCTTAAATCAATAAAAACAGACACACACACACACACACACACACACACACACACAGACTAGAGGACCGGTACATGAAATTCATGCATGGGGGAGGGGTGTCCCTCAGCACAACTTGCACCCTCTCCAATCTGGGACCCTTCAAGGGATGTCCAACTGCCCATTTAGGCCCGATCCCAGGATAGGGCCTAAACGGGCAGTCAGACATCCCTCTCACAATTCAGGACTGTTGGCTCCCAATTACTTGCCTGCCTGCCTTTCTGATTGCCCCTAATCACTTCTGCCTGCCAGCCTGATCACCATCTAACCACTCCCCTGCCAGCCTGATTGATGGCTAACTGCTCCCCTGCCAGCCTGTTTGCTCTTAATTGCCCTTCTCTGCAGGCCATCTTGTGGCAGCCATCTTGTGTGTGGAGTGACAGTCAATTTGCATATTAGATGGGATTAGATAGGATAGAAGCCTGATGCATAGGATGGGGCCGGCTGGTTTGCCCTGAAAGGTATCCTGTATCAGGGTGGGTGTTTCCTTGGGGTTTGGGGTAGCCTGGGCTAGGGGCCTGTGGTAATTTGCAGGCCTGCCATGCCTCCTGGTGACCCAAGTGGAGACCCTAGTATCTATGATTTATTTATCCTCTATAATTAAAACTTTGTAGCCTTGAGTGGAGCAAAGCCTCCTGCTCACTCCGTGGCCACAGCCATTTTTGTTGGGATTTACTTATCTTCTAAAATTGAAACTTTGTGGCCTTAAGTGGAGGCTAAGGAAGGCCAGGGAAGGCAGAAAGCTTGGGTTCTTCCATTGCCAGGGAAACTCAAGCCTCCTGCTCTCTGGGTGGTTGCAGCCATCTTGGTTGGGTTAATTTGAATACTCACTCCTGATTGGCTTGTGGGTGTGGCTTGTGGGTGTATCAGATGCATGGTCAATTTGCATATTATCTTTTTATTAGATTATATATATATATATATGTATATATATATATATATATATAGAGAGAGAGAGAGAGAGAGAGAGAGAAAGCACAAACAAACAAGAGAGGTTGTTGAGTTTAGGAGGTAAAAAGTAATGCAAAATCGATCTGGATGCAAGTGGAGTAGAGGGTACTGAGAATATGTCCCTTTCTTGACTTTGAGATACAGGAGAAATGAGGAAGGATATAAACTCTTCCAAGAGGGTGAAAAGCTGGTTAGAGGGAAAGTTAGCTTTTCATTATTGGAAGGGAAAGGAAAAAGTGCAAATATTCTGGGCAAAGGTTCTAAGTGTAAAGAAATTTATTGACAATGGAATGAGAGTTCCTGAGGGTACAGTAACAAGGTTTAACCAGTCAATCAATTGTCATTGAGTCAAGTAAGCCTAGCTTTACAGTACATCTCATCAACTATCTGCCACAGTAATGTAAATTATGGGCCTGTTAACTTTTATCATAGTTAATTATGTTTCATAAAGATGACCCTTAATCAGTTATTAACATTCCTGATTTTTGTTATTTTGAAAACTCCTTCTATTATTTTTTTAAATGGGCTAATTATTTTCTAATCTTCATTCTAAATGATGATATTCATGAAATCACTAGTTTATATGTATATTTTATATATTGTGAATTAAATGCATACTGTTAAAATACAAAAAGTTCATATAGGTAGAGTATAGGATCTGACACCTGACAACTTGAGATTTGACTTACTAGCTGTATGACTGTGGGAAACTTAATTAAACTCTCTGTGCCTCAGTATTCTCTTATGTAAACTGAAGACATTGCTGGATTCCTAGTCACTATGATCTCCTCCCAAACATTTTAGTAGTTTTTTTTCTATTTTATTTACTCTAGAACTTATTTGTCCCTTGTCATATACCATCTTCACTATTTTTCACTCGAAAAAAATTACAGAGCACTTACTATGTGCCAATCCCTTTCAAGAAGCCTGTAGCCTACTTCTTAAGGAACTGACCACTATGGTATAGATAGTGCCTTTAGCATAAACCTCAGAGGGTAACTGTGATGATAGGGAAGTTCTACTAGAGTTGTTATGTTTGAATTCAGTCTCAGAGAATGAAAGAGAGTCAATTGCATATGATGTAGGCAGAGGGAGCCAACTCTGGATTGAAAAGCACTGAGGTTGGAGGGCACAGTGCATTCAGAAAACTCTGAGGGTTACCAATGGTTGGAGGATAGAGAAGGGAGGAAGATCAGAGCAATCAGGTTTGAATTATGAGTAATCTTATAAATCATATTAAATACCCAGACTTGGAGGAGGCCACAGAGGGGAAATGGGAGATATCTATAATACTATCAACAATAGAAAATATATTAAAAATAGTAAAAATGAAATAAACAAACAGAAAACACCCAGACTTTGCAAACAGAATGAGATTAAAGCCACAGATTCTAGAACTATATTTATAGGGTTCAAATCCTCCTTATGCTACTTATCCTTCGGTAATGAACAAAATTCTCTATTTCTCAATTTCATCACATGTAAAATGGAGATATTACAAGTAATTATGTATTTACCTCATATGAGTTACTATATGTAAAGTGCTTAAAACAATGTCTAGAACATGGTAACTGTTATAATGATTATTATTGGTTATGGAGGAATCATTGAGGGACCCAAGTAAAGGAGAAACATAATCAAATTTGACTTTTAGAAGATCACTCTAAGAGGAATATAGAGGATGAATTGGAAAGCCATGAAAACTGGAGTCAGGAAAACGATAGGAGGAAACTAATAATTTAGCAGTGAAGTGATGAGTGGTGAGGCAAATGGAGGGAAGATATAAAATAAATTAAGAAGCATCATAAGACTTGATGGTCCATCGAATGGGAAATATGTGGGTGAAGAAGAAGGGGGAGTTGGTGCTCAGTGTTCTGATGTGAACACTTGGATATCTATTTGTACCACTAACCAAACTAGGAAAAAGCATGGGTTTTGGGGTTCAATTTCACTTATTGAATTAACCATGGAAACTCAGCTACGTTATTTGACCAGGCTGAGGTTTGATGTCTCCTCCTAGAAAATGGGGTTGATAAAATCAACCTTGCAGCATCATGAGGGTTAAAATGAGGTCAAGTAAGAAATGGGCCTCACATCACACAGTGCCTATCACATATATACCAACCATTCAGTGCAATAGAGTGATGATGTTTGGGGTTTCAACATGATAAATCCAAGATCCCTAAAGAACATCCTATAGGTAAAACATCCCCCCAAATAGACAAAAGCATCTTAGACTGTGTCCCTTACAACAATTATCAAGAGCTATTAACATAGAAACCCTCACAACATTCTTATTTGGATGTGCTAACTCACTTCATAGGACCTGGGACTATCAATGCCTTGTTAAAACTTCAAAGCTTACCTGGATTCATTAATAAGAAAGAAACAACTTAGATTTGGGCAGATGAAGATTGGGGAAGAGTGAGAAGCAGCAGGGAAAGGTAAGGAATACTCCTAGTGCCCTAGGGAGTGATGAGGCAGTAAATAGAAGGAATGTCCCGATCTGTAGTTAGGATTCTAGGTGCCTTTTTCAGCAATCCTTTCTTCCCTGTTCGGGACTTATCGGAGCAGCAAGATCTTGGTTCACATTTCAAATCTCAGCCCAAAGTGTTTCAAGAAAAGTACACGCTCAGTAACTGAGCAGATAAAGGAAAAACAGATACAATGCTTCATATCAATGGATTGGGTGGTGGTTGTCCTCCCTGGGTGGAGAAAGTTTCTCTTCTCATCTGGAAAGTCTTTAAGCCCTGTGTGAGCCCTTGTGGGTGAAGAAGTCATGAACTTCAAAAGCAGTGCATTGTGGGCTTTGATGTTCATTGAATGGAATTTGGTGAATTTGAAGGAGCCCCATTTCCAGTTCAAGCTCAGGGCAGGTCCTGGACTTTAAATAACAAGGGGTGAAAGTCTTCTGGAATCTGTGGACTGCCTGGCTAATGAGATAATAATCAAAAGGGAGTTTTTAGATGGTATTTTAAAGTTTTGACTATAAACAGTGAGAAGCCTGTAGCTGAATGTGAACTTTCTGTTGACTCCTGGCCTGCATATTGCCTTTAGGATAAACACCAGCTACTTGTGTGACTTATCTCTGAAGTACAAACTGTCTTCATTGCCTGAAGTCTAGAAAAGAGAAAGTGGTGCATGTTCTTTATAGTATTCAGGAGCTAGATTTCAACATATAAAGAGTTGATCTATGTTCATTTTATTTTGTATATTAATAATATACATGATAAGGCCAAATCAATACTAATCAACAATATTTAATTATGAACTAGATTCAAATTGAGATCTAACTGACCATTACTGGTATCTATAACAAACTAGGACATTTCATACATGTCATCACATTTAATCATATTAATCTTCATAACAAATTAGTGAGATAGGTATCACAAATTCTCTTCTAGAATAAAGAAACTGAGATTCAAGGTCACTTAGCTAATATTTTACTCAAACTGTAACCACAAGAAAACACTTTCAAAAATACCATTTTCATGTAGTGAAACTCATGTATTCATGAACAACTGCAGAAAAACTTACAAATAGCTTTATTTTTATTTTTTTATTTTTAAAAAAATATATTTTATTGATTTTTTACAGAAAGGAAGAGAGAGAGATAAAGAGTTAGAAACATTGATGAAAGAGAGACATCGATCAGCTGCCTCCTGTATACCCCAAACTGGAGATGTGCTCGCAACAGAGGTACATATAGGCCCTTGACAGGAATCAAACTTGGGACCTTTCAGTCCACAGGCCAACGCTCTATCCACTGAGCCAAACCGGTTTTGGCTAAATAGCATATTTTTAAAATTATAAGTTAAGGTTAGTAAGATGAACTGTAAGTTAGTTGAGGCCTTTAGCTTTGTCTTATCTTGTCTCACCTACCTCAGCACCTTCCAGATTTCAGCACAAACAGAGATATAATAAATGTTTTTGGAACAACATGGGCAAATAATAATGATTTCCTTGAGTCTTGGATACATTTGCAGAAAGTAGTAGAATTCAAGAACTGGAAAGGATCTTATAACAATCTATACCAGTGCTTCTGAAACTTTAACCTGCAGCGTCAAAATCCTACTTCCCAATTTCCCAGTTTCCAGTTCATAAGACCTGGAATAGGCCTAAGCATGTGTACTTCTAATAAGTTCCTGGGTAAGGCTAATGTTGCTGATCCAGGGAGCACACTTTGAAAATCACTGATCAGCAGCAATAATAACTAACATTTATTAAGAGCTTAGTATGTGTCAGGCACTATACTAAGTACATTACTCATATTATGTCATTTAATCCTTATGATAAGTATAAAGTTGACACTTATTAAAATCTCTATTATTATTGACATTATTATAATCTCTATTTTATTTCTAAGAAAAATGAGGGACAGAGAAGTTAAGTATTTTGCCTAACTTCACCTATATACTCACTAATAGAACCAGGGTTATGAACTCAGGCAGTCTGATGATAGATCTGGCACTCTCACACCAAATTAGAGGATGTTATGGAGCAAATGGTCCCTTGCATCAATCCAGACAAGGAGAAGAAAGTTCACAAGAAATGACTCATTCACACAATGAATTGGGAGGAGAGTGTGAATGAAGGCTTCCTAACTCAGCATCTTTTAGTCTGACTTCTTTTGACATAGAGCAGTAGGAGTAGCCAAGGGCTCTAGTGCCTCTTCCAGTTTGGATTTCTAAGGCCATCACCTTCCAATCAGTTTGAGTGGAACAGATGTCCTTACCATGTTCTGATATCCTTATAGTGTCCTATGATTACCCACTATTTCATCTGATTAAGGGAGGTGGTGGTTACCATGGAGGAGAGAGTAGGAAGTGATGAGGCTGGAGGTTAAGCCCCAGAAAAGAAAGGGGTTAATCAGATTGATGAATGTTTAAAGAGGGGCTGGGAGGAAATTTGTCCCTGTAACTTGACAGATCCTCAGTTATGTCTCAGCTGACACTTAGAAAACCCAGCCCTTAGGGACTTCAGGTCACTGTACCTTTGTGAGTACCCAATGTTGGGCTCCCAGTTGTGAGTGTCCCCACCATGTCCCAGGTGGTTCAGGGTTTAGGTTCAGAGTTCGAGCTCTGGAGGAGGCCACACGCAAATGAAGGAGACTAGAAAATATTAATTTGGAAATATTGGGGGCCCAACTCAAGGGTAAGGACTTCACCCTGCTCTGGCCTTGCTATCCTTTTAATTAAGACTATGGGATACACCCATAGCCTTTAGGCAGGCAATTCCAATAATAGCCAATCAGCAAGAATTTACATAAAACCCAAAGGTGGAAGTTGCTTTAGCTACCATTGTCTCAACTAAACAGTGGGTGGTTGGCTCTGACCTTTCAGAGCTTCAAGGTTGACCAGTCTTCTGGGTTCCTTGTCCACATGTCTCTACTAGTGAGGACAATGAGCGGCTTCCAACATACCTTGACCTCCCAAGACTCTCAGGGATGCTGGGAAGAAAAATTAAGAAAGTTTGGCTAATAGAAGATTGTGCCTGGGAGGGCTCAGAAGATCCAAAATTCAGCTCTCCAGAGGCTTTATCCTTAGGTATGCTATGCACATTGCTCCAGAGTGTGTCCTCTCCTGGGCCAGCTATTAGACAAATGTTCACAAAGAGAGGCAGCACACTGCAGTGGACAGAGCACTGGCCTTGGTCCAAGTCCACTGACAGCTTCATGAACTTTTGCAGGACTGCTATCTTTCTCATCTGTAAAAGGGAGGGAAGTAAGCAGGATAATGGCCTCCCCCAAATAACCCTGATCCCTGGAACCCATGAATACGTTACCTAGTAAAAAGGGATCTGCAGTTGTGATTAGGGATCTTGAGTTGGGTAGATTATTTTATATTATCCAGGTGGGCCCAATGTGAGTCCTTGTAAGTAAAAGAGAGAGGTAGGGGAGTCAGAGCTGGAGAAGGTGAGGTGACTACCGAAACAGAAGTCAGATTGCTGTTCTTGAAGATGGAAGGAGATATTCAGCCTAGGAATCGGGGGTCTCTCTAAATTGGAGAAGGCAAGGAGCTGATTTTACCCTAGAGCTTCCAGAAGGAGCATAGCCCTACCAACACCTTGATTTTAGCTCCTTAAGACCCATTTTTGGACTTCTGTCTGCCAGAAATGTAAGATAATATTTGTGCTATTTTAAGCCACTAAGTGTGTGAAAATTTGTTACAGTAGCAGTAGGGAACTATAGGAAGCAAATAATAATTGCCCTGTCTACTTCTTATGGCTGCTGTGAGAACCAAATGAAATAATTTATGTAGTTCCACTTTCAAAACTGTAACCCACTATTCAATAACAAGGCCTTCATTATAACTGAGACAGGAAGCATGGATTGATAAGTATGGTGGTATGTTGGTAAATATTTATTAGCCAGTTCTTGGGGCCAGAATGGGGTGGGAAGAACCCTGATTTGTAGCATTTACCTATATCCATGATATAAATACTTTCACAATGGCCCATTTCAAGCTACAATGTAAAGTCACTGAACCAGAAGTTGGGAAAAGATATACAAATCAGGTCTCTTCATGAAACACACCATCCCTAGAAGCTCAAAACCAGTTTCATCACAAAAAATTATGGTGATTCTCAACATAATCCTCACATAGGAAGGCCAGAATATTAATGTGAGCCCAGAGATAATATAAGTAAAATAACCTTTCAGGATCTGCACTGATTTTGAGCTTATAATATTTAGAATGAGAGTTTATGTTATTTTCTGCCTTGAATAAAGACTAGTCAAGGAGAGAAGGTTTTGTAGTCAAAAGGTAAAAACTTACAGTTATAAGTTCTGGGGATGAAATATAAAGCATGATAACTATAGTTAGTAATACTATGTTGTATATTTAAAGATTGCTAAGAGAGACTTTTAAAATTATTGTCATAAAAAGAAGTAACTATATAACCACTTGTTGTGGTTATCATTTCACAATTTATACATTTATCAAATTATTATATTGTGCAGTTTGGACTAATACAATATTATATCTCCATAAAACTAAAGAAAAAAAAAAGGAGTGAATTAAGTGCTTACATAGCCTCAGGAAGAATTCAAGTTTAGTTGAAGGAAGAGTCATCTAAATGCAAGAACTGTCCCTATCAGGACAAGTTTCTATAGAGAAAACAAATCCGGGGACCTGGGAAATAGGTTCTCTTGAAATGTGGCTCCTTGCATAAGGCAGCAGGGAGTAGGTATAGATCATACATGTACTGTGTTTCAGTGCTGAGCTCATGAAAAGGTGTTATGAAGAGAAGAACCTGGTCCCCATCCTCAAAGAGTTCATAGTTATAGTCCAGAATTTTTTAGACATCAATCATTTGTGTCTCATACTTATGTCTTCAACTATACTTATACTTAACTAACATACTTTTCAAGTTGAAAAAATGTAAATATAAAGTACCGGAATTTGATTCAGCTGGATATACAAGAAAACCAACTGCAGTGGCCTAACCAGTCTTGGGGATTGTTTTTCATGTAGTAAGGAGGCTACAGTTAAGATATGCAGCACAAAGGCAGATGCTGAAGGAAACAGCCTCTTTGTTCCTTCTCTACCATCCTTAGCATCTTCATCATCCAAAATATCTGTACCTTGTCCAGCCATTTCATCTAGTTTTCAGGCAGAAGATGGAGGGTAGTGCTGGAGTGGGGCAATGGAGGAGAATTGAAGGGGAAAAGGAATCTACTAGTATATGACCCATTTTATCAGGTAAATAATAGTTTCCCCCAAATTTTTGTCCAATATACTTTTGCTTACATTGCTACCCTAGCTGCAAGAGAGTCTGAAGAGGTAACTATTTTTAACTAGGAACATGGCTAAGAATAAAACTTCTGTTCTATGAATAAAATAAGAGGACGAGATAGTCCAGGCAACTAGCAAAAATCTATCACAACATCTATTTACTCAATCTTACTTAAAAAAATCTGTACAGTCATGTACCTATGGGGCCAGTTGAGCTAATGCATGTTAAAATGTAAAACAAAAATTAAAACAAAAAATGCATAGCCATAAAGAATTTAAATATCTAACTTTGGAAATAGGACTGTCACTACCAGTGTTGTTCCAGAGGGCTCTATGGGGATGTAGAATTTGTGGAAGTCCCTCCGTAGGCTACAGGACTTACTCAGGCTCCAGTGAAAGATGATTTATATGGACTCTGGGCTGTAGAATCAGGCAGCAGGCATTAAAAAAAAAGTTTTTGTTATTTTTTTTAAATTGAAGTATATTCTACATATATAAAAGCCTAAGTGACCATTGCATTTGTCCAACTGACCAGCTTTGTGACCCCAGATGACTGAATAGGCTTTGTGGGGCTACTAGGCCGGCAAGGGTGTTAGTGAGGGGTTACCAAACGAATGAGTAGCAGGCTGGTGGAGCTACCAGGCTGGCAGGGGGTCAGTGAGGGGCTACCAAATGAGTGAGTAGCAGGCTGCATGAGGTGACAAGGCCAGCAAGGGGGTCAGTGAAGGATGACCAAATGACTGAGCAGCAGGCTGCATGGGGTGACCAGGTTGGCAGGGGTGGGGGACAGTTGGGGCAACCAGGACAGCAGGGAGGGAGGCCTGTAAGGAGCAACCAGGCTAGGGGGGGCAGTTAGGGGCAATCAGGCAGGCAGGCAGGTGAGCAGTTAGGAGTCACTGGTCCTGGATTGTGAGAAGGATGTCCTAACTGCTAATCCCCTGAGGATTGGGCCTAAACTGGCTGTCAAACATATCCCAAGGGATCCCAGATTGAAGAGGGTGCAGGTTGGGCTGAGGGGAATCACCCACCCCCCTGCACAAATTTCTTGCACCAGGCCTCTAGTATACAATAAATGCATAGATCTTAAATGAACTGTTTGATGAGTTTTAACAAATGTATACTCTGAAACCAACATTCCAATGAAGACATGATTCTTTTCATCATCCTGAAAAATTACATTGTGCCTGTTTCTAGTCAATCATTCTTCCACTGGAACAGGGTCAGGGGGAGGGGGGGAGGCATTATTCTGATTTATATTCCCATAAATTAGTTATACGGTATCTCTGAGCCACATTCAGCATGGTCAAGGTGAAAGTACTGTAAGTGATGTTACTCATAACAACAAAGGAAATTTGTCTACTTTTCAAAGATACATGATACCTGCCAAATGGCAGATACAGACAAACAGCAGTTGCTTTGGTTGTGTCCTTTTTCTAGCCAGAGAGGTCTCAGTTAATGCCCTGCCTAAAGGACTCTTCTTCCCCAGGGCATATCATTTGCAAAGCTCTTCAGTATTGAGGTCATGGGTATGATTATAAATGGGCCCTAACTCCCTCTGGAGCTTCAGATGGATATGTAAACTGGGTGAATACCGGTGTGGTGAGTGATTTGCTCTTGAAGATGAGGCATTCTGGAGATACATAGCCTGGGGAGATCAGGTGCTCTCCAGTGAGTCATTGGTAACAGACAATGAACATTTATTCACTTGGACTGCCCCAGCCCTTCTCATCCCTACTCTGAAGTCTCAACCAACCTGACCAACCTCACCCTCCACAGGAGGAACAACTGGGTGAGAAGACACATTTTTACAAACAAGATAAGGTTAGAATGACTGTTGCCATGACCCAGCCACTCATCAGGAAAGCATTTTCAGAGTCAGCACAATTATGGGTGAGCTTCTAAAGCTGCTTTTCTCTTTTTCAGTGTCTTACAATGGAAATGCACACATTTGAAACTTTTTTTGGTAAAAACAAGAACAAAATGGATGCTT
This sequence comes from Lasiurus borealis, assembly GCA_004026805.1. NCBI lineage: Eukaryota > Metazoa > Chordata > Mammalia > Chiroptera > Vespertilionidae > Lasiurus > Lasiurus borealis. The sequence continues at coordinate 11,318 of PVJN01012137.1, read as the reverse complement.
GGAACATTGATAACTAGTTGAAGCCAAATGCATCTCTGGCCAATAAAATGCCACGGACTATTTGGTTCCAGTCACACTATTACATATGCTAGGGATGTGCACACAGGATGTGGGCTTGGGGTGGTGAGGACAGCATCTGTCCAACTGACCAGCTTTGCGGCCTCTACACCCCTTCTCACCTTCAGTCCCAAATGTTTCTGAAGCCCCTCTGGCTTGGGCTTGTAGTGTCCTTGAGGGGTGGTATCTTTCCTCATTATTTTTAAGTTGTTCTTAATTAAGCCCAGAAGACTCATCCTGGCATTCTAGTCTCTGGACAGTTTGTTCCCAAACAACTGTTGTCACTGGCTTCTACCCTGTGTAGACTTCATTCTTCTGTAATTAGTGCAATTTGGTAGGCATTGACTCTGGAGACAGAAAAAGCTGGGTTCTAATTCAGCTCAATTCATTGTTTTTAGCTAGATTAGTGTAACTTTACTTTCCCCCACCCCCACATCCTTGCTAACACCATTACTGTAGTCTGAAATGCCACCTTTCTCCTTCACGTACAGGCAAATTCTATTTGCCTTCTAAGGTCAAGTGCAAATATCACCTGTTAGCCCTTCCTTAATACACAACTAGCTGTGATCTTTTCTTATGCGTCATCTCAGCATTCCATCTGCTTGTCGTTTTTCATATCTTGGCTTTTGTTTTTAAATATGTTTTTATTGATTTTAGAGAGAAAGAGAGAGAGAGTAAAGGATAGAGAAATAGAAACATCTATTGGCTGCCTCCTGCATACCGTCTACTGGGGATCAAGCCTGCAACTTGGACATGTGTCCCAAATGACCGGGAATCAAACTAGGGAACTCTTGGTTACATGGGTTGATGGTCAACCACCGAGCCACTCCAGCAGGGCTATTTTGGTTTTAATTATTCTTAGAACTCAGTCTCAGCATTTCTACTTTGAATCTCTATCATAAAACCTATTACACTGTAGGGAGCCAGATAAAATATAAGACACCCAGTTAAGTTTGAATTTCAGATAAACAATATATACATTTATTTAGTATTAGTATAAGTGTGGTCCAGATATTGAATAGGAGATGCTTATACTGAAATGTTTCTGTCATTTATCTGAATTAAAATTTAACTGAGCACTTGGATTTTGTGTGTGTGTGTGTGTGTGTGTGTGTGTGTGTGTTAACAAGGGAATAAATAAATGATTTGGCATCTCCTAATTATCCAGGCACTGTTGGATGGGTGGTCATTAGAAAAATCACTCAAATTGGACATGTAATTATTGTTACAAGTCTACATGCAAAGAATACCCTCCCTGACTTTAATTGTGCCTCATGCTGTATCAGACACTGTGTTAGATACTTGGCTTACATTGTCCCATTGAATACTCACAAGAGCTCTATAAGGAAGGTGTTCCCATCTCATTTTGTGGATAGGAAATGGAATGGGGAGATTAGTAAATTGCTCTAAGGCCACAGAGTGGTAACTTGTAACTGCAATTCAAACCCAGTGTCCTGACTTCAGCCCTCAGGCTCTTTCTCCAATGCCAGTGGTTCTTCACCCTGGCTGCACATCAGAAACAACCCAGAGAGCTTTTCCAATGTTCTGATGTCTGGATCTCATCCCCAGAGATTCTGATTTAATTATTCTTACAATCATTACAATTATATTGATTTCCCATTTACTAGTACATAGATCAAAGGGATCAAATACAATCTAATTTGATTTCCCATAGTCCCTACTTATGGAACTTGGGCCCTAAACCTTTCCTATGATTCATATTCAGGATTGTCTGTCTCATTTGCTGTGATTGAGGCCAGGTATATATGTTCCTTGTATAATCGAAGCAGTGTGGATACAACTGCTGAGAAGTACCAAAGTAGAAACAACACATGTCCTGTTCTGCTGTCTGAAAAGAATTCTTGGTTTTTGTTGTTGTTATTTTGTTTCTGTTTTTAATAGATTTTTTATCGATTTCAGAGGGGAAGGGAGAGGGAGAGATAGAAACATCAATCATGAGAGAGAATCATTGATTGGCTGCTTCCTGCACACCACCTACTGGGGATCGAGCCCACAACCCTGGCATATGCCCTTGATCAGAATTGAACCCAGGACCCTTTGGTCTGTAGGCCAACTATCTACTGAGTCAAACCAGCTAGGGCTGAAAAGCGTTCTTTAAAAAGAATGTCTTGGTGACTTCCAAGTTTGCTTTCCTTGGGAATCTTATGTTATTCAGTTTTCAAAGACTTGTTTCTTCTTTGATGATCTTTACTCAATAGACTACCTCACCTTTCTCTAGCCAAGATGGGGCAGGGGAAGGCTATATGATTTGTTGTCTTCGATCAATTGAATTTTTGTTTGTTTGTTGTTGTTTGTTGTTTCTTTCCATTTCAGTGTAGGAGTTTTGAGGATTGAATTCTCACTTTTTTGTCTTTATAACATCCTAGAAAGTTCTCCACAAAGAAAATTGTCATGTGCCATTAATGATTGACTTTTGCAATTGGTCTTTATTTTCATATCATTGGCCTACTTATTAAGACTGTGATCTTTGACCAGTTTTAGTATGGGGAATTTTAGTGTTTTTCATTGTTAAATGAGGCATAAAAAATATTCTACTCATGATGTCTGTGAAATTCATTTGCTAAACAAAACTGGTACGTTTATGTGTTTATTATGTCTCCTCTAGTAAAACTGTAAGCTCTTCTGGGCACAAGTCTGTTTTGATTACCACTGTGTATCTGTTGCCTAGAATTGTGGTGGGAGTTAGTAGGTGCTTAGTAAATATTGCTGTAATGTTGACTGTGGAGTGGCTTTGTGAAGCAGACAAGCCATGTTCTGAGCTTCTGCTGTGTCTTTGTGACCTTGAGCAAGTTGTTTAACTTCCCTGACTCTTCATTCTACATTTGTAAGTTAATAATAATAATAATTATTATAATCATCATATGGTTGTTGTGAAGATTAAATGATATGTGCATTTATAGAAATTAATTCAGTGTCTGACACATAGAGATCCTTACCATTGCTAATATAGATGCTGATGCCACATAGAAATAATGATTTACACAATGATATCATTGGGAACCAGAAATATATTACAAAATTAAGTGCTACTTACTTAAAAAAATAATGACCATTCAGTTCCAAAGAGGCCAATTAATGAAGTAGAGGATTTTTGCTTCTATATATTTCACTTTCTATATATTTTCATCTAGTTGTGTGTTTCTTCTAATGAAGAAGAAAGAAACAAGTCAATTTAATTCATTCTGAGGCATGAGTGACTTCAGGGATCATTCTCAGGGCAGGAGGTGGGGCGATAATTGCATTTTAAAAGAGAGTCCAAAGTAAAATTCATTGGCACATTCAAGATCTATGCATTTCATTGTATGTACATAATATATTAAAAAAGGAGCTGTAAACAAATATTGAACTAATTAATAGTAGCATGCTGCAGAATTTGGGGATGAAGTGTGCTGATGTTTGCAATAAACTCTGAAATATGATGGGTGGTTAGGTGCTTAGATATGTGACAAAATACTCATTGTAAAATTTAAGGGCTAGAGGTGTTCACTGTGCAGTTCTATCGCTTATTTCTGTATGTTTGACATATTTCATAATAAAGTGTAGGGGAAAGGAAAGAAAATTGGGGGATCAAATTAACACCTAAAAGCAAGGAAGACTCATTCATGTTGAATTTCAGGCATGTAGCACTTGTTAGTATTTATATTTTCAGAAGACTTCCCTTATTTTCTTTCAGTCATAGCCCATAGGAAACCTCCAACATGACCCCTGTAAAATGTTGACCAAGCTAAAGAAAAATAAGATCTGAGGTGGACAAATAGCAGGGAAAAGAACACATGGAAAATGGAAGACTGAAGCAGCCTATCCCTAGATATTTTGTGGATCCCGGGTATCCAGGGTTGCTGGGGCAACATGAGACTGGTCCCTGGATTTTAGAACTTGTATCATACCAATTATTTACCATGTGGGTGAAACATATTATGAATGATTAATCATTTGGTAGAAAATTATGAACAAAAGTACACATAGGTAATTTTTTCAAAAAGTATTTAGAATCCTAATTTTTTTTAATGTTTTATTTTTTAATCCTCATCCAAAGATTTTTTTTTTCTATTGAAGGGAGAGAGTGGAAGAAAAAGGTAGGGACACACAGAGAGAGAGAGAAAGAGAGAGAGAGAGAGAGAGAGAGAGAGAGAGAGACACTGATGTGAGAGAGACACATTGATTGGTTGTTTTCAGCATGTACCCCGACTGGGGCCAGGGATCTGGCCTGCAATCAAGGTATGAGCTCTTGACTGGAATTGAACCTGTGACCCCTCAGTCCAAGGGCTGATGCTCTAACCACTGAGAAAACTGGTTAGGGCTAAAATTTTAAAAAGAAGATGGAAAGGATCACCCATGCTATTGCACATCTGAGCAAAAGGGTCATGCTGTCATCATTAGCTCATTCGAGTGGCTGTTGAATGTATTTGACTCTTCCGTTTGCACAAATGGCAACACCCTGCAGCATTTATTAAAAGCAGATGTATTAAATATCAACACTGAAAACTGGTCTAACCAGGAAACAAGGAACATTAAAACACACAAAAAGGAGAGAATGGCCAGGAGTCAGGAGGAGAGTTACATGGCAACCTATAGGAATCCTAGTCAAAAAATAAGTGTCCGAATCAAGGTGATAGCCAGGTATCATTAGCCACTGAGGAAGAGTGCAAATAACATGTTTTGACTATTTGCCCAAGATCAGAACCAGCTTCCTGCTTTGGTTATTCAATGCCTTCTTGATGATCTCAGGATTCAAACAGCAGAGATCATGGGTTTGTACCATAGGGCAGGTTGTAGCTGGCAAGACTGTACCACTTTATACTGTGAAATGTGCAGGGCCCTGCTGGCACAGAGACCATCCTGTGTCTGCTTCATAGGGCCTCTCTGGGTAGATTAATTATAAAAATGTTTCCTTTGCTCTGGGCTGGCACAGGATTTGGGGAGGGGAGTGGTGGCTGGATTTCAATCCCCATCACTTTTCAGCTGGGACCCTTGTCTAACTGTATAAGGAGGCCTTGGGAAGCTTCTATTATAAGTGTGTCTCCCTTTCATCAATGAGTATGGTAAGTCCTAGAAGACTAAAACATCTTATTTAAGGCTACAACCTAAATCACAATAACCCTTTCTTGGGAGGCAAGCTATTGCCAAAGTGGGACTTCATTAGCATCATTGCATAGAGCACTCTCCCCATGCAAAAGAGCTCAGCCAGGTTTAAGGTTGTGGGCTCCAGAATGCCCAGATGATTCAAATCTAATTTTGGAGGTGGACAGTGCATGCTCTGTGCTGCCTGAATTAGCTTCTGACAAGAGGGAATGAGACAAGTGGGTATTAGAAAGCCAGGATTGCATGGGGTAGAGACAGTGTCAGCAATGGGTGGAGAGAGACTTCACCTCAGTAACCCAGGGCACTTCCTGGCATCATGCCACCCAGTTTTATTCACCAGTCACAATAGGCCCCTCTGAAATATGGTCTTGACTCCAGACCACAACGCTCTCTACAACAGAGCCTGCCCATCCCATGTCCCAGGCAGTCCAGCATAGCTTTCTGAAGGGTGATAACTAGTTATGCAAGAGAATCTGGGGTTAGATATTAATATATTAACCCACCCACATAACAAAGATACATTTTAATGAGGAATTTCTGGGCATGTGGCCATAAAAAATTTCTAAAACTTTTGGAATTAGAGGTAGGGCAAAAAGGGTTTATATTTGACATCTATTGCTATGTAATAAACTGCCCCAACTTAGCAGCTGTAAACAAGCAATAAACATTTATCTCACACAATTTCTCAGGGTGAGGAATTCAGTGGCCACTTTGCTGAGTAGGTACAGGTGTAGGTCTCCTTGAGGTTGCAATCAAGATATTGGCCAGATCTGTACAGCTGCAGCCCTGTCTGGGGCAGAAGATCTATTTCAAGTTCATGTGTATGGCTGTGGAAGGAAGCCTCCATTTCATGTGGAGGGTCTCCCCATAAGCGCGTGTTCTCATCACATGGCACCTGGCTTCCTCCAGAATGAGGGATGGAAGAGACAAACAGCAAACAGGAACCTCAAGGCCTTTATGACCCAGTCTCAAAGAGAACAGCACCTCTGCTGGCTTTTATTGGTTACTCAGATCCTCCTTAATGCAACACGAAAGGGAATTGTATTAGGTGACAAACATCAGAATACCCACTGGGGACCAGTTCAGATGCTGGAACCCCTGAATTCATATTTTGGGGAGACTAGAGTTTCAAAACACATACCAGAGGTAACATGTGACCTGAATCTTTTAAAAAGTTTTATTCTTTAAGACACCTAAAAACTCCGAATTAATTATTTTAAAAAATATTTTCAAGGACATCACTATGCTAACTGGAAAATAAAAGACAAAACAAATACACGAAAAAGCATAAATTCAGAGAGATGAGTGAGTGCTTAAGTAGAAGGCTCCCCTGGCAGTCTCTATCTCCAAATGACTCTGGGAGTTGGTTTGAATATCTGCATGGCAAATGTGAGATGAAATCCACAGTGACAGTTTAAAGCAGAAGTTCTGCAACTTCATTTCCCCACTGAAGAGGATCGAAAGGAAACTTGCCTGTCTTAACCCTGGCTCTAAATAGCAGGAGGAAAATTCTGAGAATTTATAACTACAGGTCAACCTTTATGGAGGCTGGCAGCCAAATGGACATTATTAGTGTGGCTTGAAAAACCCCAGTGAATAACGTGTTTTAATGTGGCCCAGAACTGGTAACACTCAGTCCAGAAACATAATTTTCTTCCGAAAGAAATCACCTTTATCTGAGATTCTCAGGTAGAAATTTCCATTGAACTGGAGTTACAATTAAAAAGAGAATCAGGCAAAGACAACAACAGACACAGGCTGACAAACACTTCAAATATTCCATTATTGATAATGGAATAAAGTTAAGTATATTTAACACGTTAACAAAGAAAAGATGTTATCAAATGGATGAGTAAAAAAACGAGAGTATCAAAAATGACTAGACCCTGTTTGACAACCACATAGCACTTTCAGCCCTGGCCTGGTAGCTCAGTAGGTTGAAGTGTTGTCCAGATACACTGAGGTTGCAGGTTTGATCCCCAGTAACAGCAGTAGCAAAATAAAAAACAAAAACAAATAAAAGGTTCCCAAATAAGACCTTCTGAAATGAAAATTAATAAAAGTAAAATAAAATGTATAATGTATTACAGAAGTACCTACTATATACCTTTAACTTTGCCTCTTGGCTCTAAAGCCTAAAATATTCATTATCTAGACCTTTACCAAGAACCTTTGCCCCACCCACCCCCAATGTACACACTTGTACAGGAGATCCTTGATCAGCCTGAGATGGAAGTGCAGGGCTGACACTGTAGAGCAGGGGGCATGATGGGACTGAATGAAGGAGGCCAGGGAAGACTCAGCAGGATGCAGCCTTGGGTCTTGCAACAGATGAGAGACTGGTTTTATGTATCCGTAAGTAAAATATAGCTGCATGGACACCTCAAATGACCCCAGAGGAATGTTGGAGCCCAGAAGCCTTGCCTTTTTAACTCCTATGCATGAAGTGGGGAAATACATCTTAGTTACCTTGGAACCTCAAGAGTTTAATGCATGAGGTCTGGTGCAAAAAATATTGGTCCATGAATGTAATTATTAAGCAATTACAGATGCCATTCTGCAAATAGAACAAATTAAGAAGAAAAGGGAGAGAGGGGATTTCTTTGCTTGAATCACACAGTCACATATCCTCAGGTGCTCTCTGATTGCCAAATGTGGGTCAAGGCCAAGTGCTTTTTTTACGGCCATTGGCTATGCCCAAATAGGCCTCTAAAATCTCTTTCTGAACAGCAAGTGCTAGCATGCTGGCAGGAAGCTTTGAGATGAATCCAGGGTGGTATGAGCTGCAGGAAGCCAGCAGGGGAAGTGATTTGGGGAAGGAAAAGCAAGAGGCTCATCACACCCCAGGGTTCTCCTTTGAAGAGGGACACCACACCCAGTCTGTCCTAGGGCCTCTGAGTGTGTATGTTCTTTTCTCCCTTGTTCTCCAGAATGAGTCAGCAAGGATGGAGTGATGGAACAATCATTTTCTCAGCCTCTCTTAGATGCCAGGTGCTTTACACACCAATCTCAGAAAACATATATGATCCTCCCCATCTTGTGGATGGGGAAACTGAGGCACAGAGAGAAAGAAGTATTAGGAACGCTGTCCAAGGCCACAAAGTGAGTTAGCAATGAATTCAGGTCTCACTCCGATAGGTAGGTCTTACTCCAAATCTCAACTCTTTCTTTCTTACCAAGCAGGTACAGCCAAGGACATGGAGGGAGTACTCCCACTCTTCTGGTGAGAGTAGGGAAAAAACAACAACCCAGAAAATGAAGCCCTGCTGTGCTGCATCCCATGTGCCCTTGTCTAACATCTAGGGTCATTCTGCTAAATAGAGTAATTTGCCCCCAGACCTGGCTATTGACCTAGGTGGCTCTTTTTGTCTGACATGTTAACTCTATGCTCAGGGTAACAAATGAATGAAATGAAAATAAATAAATAAATAAATAAATAAATAAAGACAAAAAAAAAGAAAAGAAAAAGAAAAACAATTCTGTTGTCAGGAAGTTGCTGTGGATATAGTTACATGTTGGGAGTGGAGAGGTGCAAAATAGTCTATCAAGATTTCCTGAGGGATAGATGTACTGGGAAAGCTTGAGAGCCTAATCTGACACTGGAGGGGTGGATGACCACCACTGAGTAGGAGGGAGTAGGATATAGAGATTGGATGCACATGACAACTCCTGAGTAAGGAGAGCAAGCCTGAGGCTTCATTCACAGGCTTCATGGTTATCTGAAAAATCAGGCCTAGTTCGCAGCTTCTACTGGAAAGAACTTGAGAGGTTCAGGATGATCCATTCCAAGTTGTGGTATGGAAATTATTTGTGTTAAAGGTAATCAAGACCCTGAAGGCTCATGAGAAATTTTTATCTCTTCCTTAAAGAGTATAAATTATAGGCTTTGCTCATAGGAGTTATTACCAGAAATAACTTTTTTATGATCTGTCTATAGGGTAGGGCAAACTTTTTACTAAACACCTGCTCTTATTGTCCTGCAATGGCCTTTCCTCACCTCTGAAGTCCCAAGATGACTTACCACATCTTTAGTTCAGAATGTCAGATATCTCAGGTTAACTTCTTGTCCCTGAACCTCCCACATATGTGAAGACTCTGACATGCAAGGTTCTCATGCATAGGTATTTAAATTTCATTATTAGTGTCATGTCACTAATAATTTAATTATTAGTCTATCTGAAAGAACATTGAGGAGTAGAAAAAATTTTCTTCCTGTCCACAGAACTACAATGAGAATTCTAGAGAAGGGTAGAGGGAACGGTGAGGAAGAACATTGTGATGGTTAATTCCCTTAGGATTCATGGTAAGGGAAATCAGTCCCACAGAGAAAGACAAATACTATATAATCTCACTTGCACATGGAATCTAAAAAACTTGCACTCATAGAAACAGGCCAAAGTGCTGGCTGCCAGAGCAAAATGGGTGGAAGTGGCCAAAAGGCACAATTTTTCAGTTAAAATACATTCTGCGGATGTATTGTACAGCTTGATGACTATAGTTGGCAACAGTGTATTGTATATTTGAAAGTTACTGAAAGAGTAGGTGTTAAAAGTTCTCATCACACACACAAAAAAACAGTTGTAACTATGCGTGGTGACTGATGTTAACTAAACATAGTGTAGTGGTCATTTTGCAATATATTACATATATCAAATCACTATGTTGTATACCTTAAACTAACATAATATTACATATCAATTATATTTAAATAAAACTTGAAAAAAGTATTATATATAGTTATTATATACTTTATTATAGATTATACATGTTATATATATACTAGAGGCTCAGTGTATGAAATTGGAGTCCCTAGCAGCTGCTGGCTGCTGGCTGCCAGCTGGGTACAACCTTCCTTTCCCCAGCTGCCTGCCAGTGCCAAGGGGTCCTTCTCTTCACCCTGGCCACCTGCCATCACTGGCCAGAGCCTCCTTTTCTTCCCCTGGCCGGCTCACCCCCTGATGGAACTCCCAGAAGAATGCCACTAAATAGAACAATTTGCATACTACACTTTTATTATATATTTATATATATAAAAGCCAAGCAACTAGAATGATGGAATGACCAGTGACATGCACTGTGGCAACCAACTGCCCTCCCTGATCAGGGCCCTGATTGGCCCCCCAACCAAATCGGGGACAGGGCCAGCCGGCCAACCACCCACATCCCCTCCCCTCCTCTTGACCAACCCTTAGCCCCCAATGGGGTGGGCGGTTGGACCCCACCTGTGCATGAATTCATGCATGAGGCCTCTAGTATATGTATAATGACAAGTGGTCTAAAAGTAATGGAGATGGAGTCAAACTATTGGGCATGCAACCTGTGCCATAGGGCCCTGCATTCTGTGCCATAGTGTGTTGGCACCTGATTTAATGTTCTGCTGTTGTAGTCTTAACATTTTGAACATAAGGCCCCATATTTTCATTTTGCACTGGTCCCCACAAATTATACAACCTGTCTTGATAAATAGGTATGATTGTGTCCTTTAGATAAATGTTGGTGATTAGAGTAAGAAGTGACAGTGATAATTATTGTACCATAAAAACCCAGACAGTGTTCCCCAAACTCTCTCAATTCTCCTCCACCCATGACTGACCTTAGGAACCAGGGATTCAGATTTCTGCTTTCCACAGTTACATAAAGGAAATGGGCAAAGTGCTGATTGCACAGAGCTAAAGAAGCTGGCCAGTGAAAACAGTGTGGCTCATTCTGAGCCCTCAGGCTAAGTTTCATTACCCTTTGTAACATAAACCCTTCTCTCCAGGGCTGGCTAAGAATTTAAGTAATGTGAATATTCTGGCAAGGCTCTCCTTCCCACAGAGTGAATAGGTGACTATAGTGAATGATGTCCCCAAGGCGTAAGAAGGTTGAATCAAATGCATTTTGCTGGAAAGGATAATCAGAGCTGAGCTGGGGAGTAGGTACTAAGGTGGCACTTAAGGCTCTAGGACTGGGCTTGGTTGAATTGTGCATGTCAGTACTAGACATACAGAAACATACAAGAGCTCATGGCCTTCCTTGCTGAACAACTTCAAGCATAGTATAGGCAGTATTGTAAACATATTTCAGCTTCATGTAGTTCTATCCCCCTTTCTAAAGAAGCCTGACGCTCCTAATAACAAAACTTCCCAGTTTGCAGTTCAGTTTTATAGGTGGTTGGT
>PVJN01012136.1:0-52097 GCA_004026805.1 Lasiurus borealis | reverse complement strand
CATATTGCATAAATGTATATGCTCTTCTTCTGCTAATCTGTGTTTTCCAGTTTAATTTTTCAGACCCAGCCAGAGACTGTCTGAGGTTCAAGGAGAACATTTTACTCCTCTATCGCTTTCATCTGTTGTAACTCCAGGGCTTCGCACATTGTCACGATCAGAAACTGAATTATGGGTCAATTAATAAACAAATGAACATCCACAAAAACCTTCAGCTTGCAAATGGGACTCGATAATTGTTTTCGAATTCCACATGAACACTTTCAACGGGATAAATTTAACGTGTTGTGTTTGATGTTCGGGGTGTCCTCCCAGAACAGTGAATGTAATTCGAGGCAGGAGAGTACAGCTTTGAATTAAGGGAAAATGCTATGTACCTTTGCCGATTTAATTTTACCTTTCACCAGATTCTTGCTTCTCTCGAGTCGAAATAATGCATCCCTTCCTCGCTATTGTATTTCCCTTGCTAGCAGAGCAACTGCTAAATGTTAGAGGATTTTTAAAAATTACATGCCTTTGAAAGTGAAAAACGTCAGAGCTTTTAAAATAGAAAAGCAGTCAGTTCCCGATCTTTGGGATTATTTTAGCACTCCCCGAATGATGACACAAGGTGGATCTTAAGAGCAAAGATGCTGACATCAGGAAGGGTTGAACTCTATGAGTTGTAGGACTATTTGCTCATCCTGACTATGGCATTTCAGAACGCCATGAAATGCATGCACCTAACTTGCCTACTCTTTGCACAACCGCTGGGAACATCTTTCCCACCGTCTGTAAAACATCCTGTGAAAAAGAAGCTTCCTGGACCATGTCATGGGGTCACGAGTTGATCCTTGTAGTATGGCTTGAATACACTGGAAAAGCCTTTTCCTTTATTCTCCTCCCAAATCATCTCAGTCTATTAGATACATTTCTGAAGGGTTAGCTTTCCTAGACCTGCGGTAGGAGCCGGCCTTCCTAAGTGGTGGCTGCGTGCGGGGTTTCTGTCAGGGGATGCACCCCGGGCGCCGGGCCCCCATCAATAACACTGATGCTGTTAAATGTTCCTGCAGCGCTGCTCTGAAGGGCCATAGAAACGTTCGGTTTGGTGATGTGTGTGCCTTTCTTTCCTGGCGGAGGCATTAGGAGAGTAAACAGAGAGCGCTAATAGCCATGTCTTTAGGGCCTGCTCGTGCCTGGGGCATCTTTTCCTGGGGGCAGGATCGCTCCGGCGGCCGTTCTTTGCTGGTGGAAATCTTGTGTTATTGGAAGACATCCCCAGAGCAGCATTGGGTGTTGCCACAGAAGAGAATCTTCGTTTTAAAAATAGCATCTGCTGAGGATTTCTTAAGCCGCTAAAGGAATCATTGTGCACCATTTGGACACTCGCCTGTTTATTTCATCTCTTGCGCACAGATTTCTCAACAGCGACATGATTTACTGTTTTCATTTTTTTTTCTTAATTTAGAGATATTATCATCTTTTGAGAGCAAATCAAAATAGCAGCTCGTCATAAACAGCAGCGCTGAAGGCTGACGAACCTGCAAAAGAGATTGTAGTAGGTGACGGGAAGGGTTACAATCCTTGGCGGTCGTTCAGAAGAAAAGGTGGGGTTCGAATGTGCAATGCTGTCTGCTGAGCTGCGGCAGAGGCGACCTCACTGCAGACTCTCGGCCCGGCCCGTGATGTCTTGCAGCCTCCGCTGTTGCTACTTTTGCATCCCTGCACTCCGAGCGAAGAAACTGAGGCTTACAGACACATTTTTGGCAATCCTTCCTCCGTTATTTTGGATGTGTTTCTCGTACTGACGACTTTTAATTGAAAAGAATCCAAAATTAAACAAGTATACTTTATGCATATTCAGCCAAAGTTAAGGAGGTATGGGTCACATCACAGTCTTTCCTATATTCATGTGCAATTGGCCTTTCCATGTAGGGACAATATATGCATGTCCTCCCAAATTACTTGATTACATGTATTTTTTATTTGGTAGATTTTTTTTATATGGGAGAGGGTTTTTTTGGAGGGCGGGTGCTGGGATAGGTAGATTTTGCTCTTCTCACTAAGCATGTATAGCTGAGTGTGCAAAGGATCATGAAATAACCACACACATTTCAGCCACCGCCCCAACAGACCCTGGATTTGTGTGTGCCAATGAAAAGGGATCCGCCATGGCCCAAGAGGATGAGTTTATGTTAAGGGAAGGCCTGGTTGCCTTCTCAACCTTCTTCCTATAGTTTTGGTAGTTCATTAAAAATCAAATATCACACTAACAGCAAAACTTTCTGAAATCTCTCCAACTAATTAGAAAGACAACTAAATCACTAAAAATCACTGACATCGTGATGGCTTAGGTTACATGACCCCAAATCTGGCCGTTTGTGCTAGATGCATCATATTTAACAAGTAAACTTTTAAATTCCCTTTATGAGGTATTTAATTCTCAGTAAGGCACATGTTTAACCAGATTACAGAGTTTATCACGGGTTGAGTTGAGATGGGAAACCATGGCCTCTGGATTCAACCAGTCCCTCCTAGTCTGCCAAATTACGCCATGAACAAACTTAATGTATGCTTTGTAGTGGTGAATAGAAGGCACACCAGAGTGATACATGAACAATGAATTGTTTAAAAATAGGAAAGCAAATTGCTAAAATAAAATGTTGTATGAATATCATGTTGGAGGAAAGCATGAAGCTTGCTAATACAATAATGACCATTAATAACTGTACCTATTAGAAGACAGGCATTGAGCAAAGTGCTGTCATAGTTATTGTGTCATTTATTCTACACAATGACCCTATCACCAAAGTCCTATTATTATTATCCTCAATTGATAAATGAGTTCACTGAGGCTTGTAAAGAGTGAATTGCATGTGTAAGATCACAGAGCTTGGAATTTAAATTGGAACAACCTAATCACTACGCAATACCCCAGAGGATGGAGTCAGGATTCCTGGCTTGTTCAGAGAATCGGGTTGTGAACTGAACCCTACCTGCCTTCTGTTTTTTTTTTTTTTCAATGAATTTAATAGATGATGCTTAGCTCCTTCCCACCTCTACAAAGCACCACTTCTATGAAAACATGCTAACTAAGGTAGTAGGATGAAATATCAAATAATACCCTATCTTTTCTTGAAGTGTGTGTGTGTGTGTGTGTGTTTTCAGTGACAACCCCAGTCAAAAAGAAAACACTTCTCACAATCAAATACAGAACCACTGCTCTTATACCTGAGGTTTACCATGTATTATCAGCATAGCTTTTCATTTTGCCAATACGGGTCCTATATACTAATTCCTCACACTATTAAAAGATACCCCTTGTGAAAAAATAAATCTATCATCAATAGTTCTAAGGTCTCTCTAAATTTAAAAAAAAGCATTTAGTAAGACTTCTCATTGCATTTAAAGTGTTTGTGCTCATCGTGGTTCTTCAAAGAGTCTAATATATGCACTGATGCATAAAGTTGCTTAATTCAACAAAGCCTATTTTTAAGGTCTTTCATTGGCCCATTCTTATTCAGAGCTCATAGATCTGTTGGCAGCATCAGCTTGCTTTATAAAAAACACAGCTAGTAACACATAAATTCCAGCAATCATCCCGAGAAGGCCATGAATCTCTGTGCCAAGGAAAGTTGTGCAGAAAAGGAAAGTTGTGTTTATGGTAATGGCAAGGTCTGCCTGTGCTCTCAAACTTTCTCTCCTATAGATTTAGCAGTTAATTAAAACTCAACTTCTAAGCCACAGATGCATTTTTTCAATGATTCTATCCTAAAGTAAGGGAAACAGTGAGTCACTAAGATTCACTATTCCCAATAGACCCTGGATTTCTATGGTTTATCAATCACAAAAGCATTTACATTGATCCTTACATCCCATAAAGGATGGGAACAGTGATGGAAATCCAAATATATGTCGACATTGGCAAAGATTTAGTAAAATATGATTTGGGGAGCACTGTTTCCATTCCAGATTGGAGTTAATATTTACTGAATACCTACTATGTATCAGACAGCATGTTAAGTAGGCACACATATAAGTGGTATCTCACTGAGTCCCGGTAACTCCACAAGATAGGTCTTGTTATTCTTCTTTCAAGAAGCATCTAATGCTTATCCTTCCTTTCCTCCAGTCTTCATCACAAGTTTGCTTGAACCTTTTCCAGCTTGTCTGCTGCCCAGTCCAAGTTCAATGCCATAGATATTAAACTTTGTTACACTAGGACCCCACTTCCAGGCAACAAATTCTATTTCAAAAGCTCTTCCTGCATAACAATCTACTGCCAAACCCATGGTTTAGATTATAAACATGCTAGGTCAGGACTTTGGGCAAGGCCTTGTGGTGTGATGTTTTTGTTCATAGTATTTGTACATAGTATGAATATAGATCAATAAATTGTATTCACCTGCAAAATGAGTTGGTCTGAGGGGTCCCTTGCACTTGGGTATGAGGGATGGAATCCTGAGTCATATGGGGGTCTCAAATAAAGTCCTGGTACTGTCTATTGCTTCTTTAGAATGGATGTTTCAGGTTTGGACTTCTGACTTACGGAAGATACGAGGTTCCTAATGACCTAACATTAGATGACTGAGAACATCACTTATCCATATACATTTAGTCAAGTAAGGTCATTAAGTCATTAGGTCTCAGTATTGCCATCTTTTGATTCTATGGTGATTCAGTCTCAAGACACTGCAAAGGCAAACTTTCTAAGTTTTTTAGACTTATATATTCCTACATTTAAAATCCAGTGGTAAATATGTCTATTTGTTCAATAATTCAAAAAAGTAGAATTCCCATATGACCTAAACCAATCATTATAAACAGGAAAACAGAATAATGAACCTAGATCACCTACTTCTGAGAACACACATTCCTGGAGTATATGTACACGTGTGTGAGTGTGAGTGTGTGTATGTGTGTGTAAAGTCACCTGAATTTGAAAAGCAGGATATGTGGACAGGTGCTCTCACAGAAAAAAATAAATTGGTTATTTTTACATAAAGAATAATGCCCCGATGCCAAGAGGCAGGTACAACAACTTTGTGTCACATTTACATTCTTCCTTCACAGGAGTAACTAACTCTCCCTCGCCTTCTCCAACGAACCCTACTCAACATTGCAGGTCTGTCTAAAATGCCACTTCTATGAATCTATCTTGATTCATTCACCCCTCTATTACTATAGGGGGTGAACTAAATTAGGTGTCCTCCTCAATTTAGGTCAAATTTGAACTTTATCAGTTGGCTTTATATTATGAGCTTGTCTTTCAACTGTTCTTGTACATACCCTAGATTTTCACAAGCGTGTACCATTCTTATCAGTAGGAACCATGTTTTAGTCATCTATGATGACTTTGCAATTGCAATGTAGAAATCTCAGTGACACTATGGTTACAAGACAGAAATTATTATATATTTTATATATAATATGTTATTAATATAATAGTATTGTATTTTTATCTTTTACTAGTACATAAGATATTTATATAAATACTAGAGGCCCAGTGTATGAAATTCATGCACTCGTTTGGGGGGTGGGGGCTCAGCCCATCCTGTGCCCTCTTACAGTCCAAGAGTCCTCAGGGGATGTCTGACTTACAGCTTAGGCTTTGAGGAGCAGGCCTAAGCCATCAGTTGGACATCCTTAGCACTGCCATGGAGGCAGGAGAGGCTCCTGACACCACTGCTGCACTCGCCAGCTGTGAGCCTGGCTTCTGGCTGAGAGGCACTCCCCATGGGAGCAAACAAATCAACAGGGGGCAGCTCCTGTGTTGAGCATCTGCCCCCTGGTGATCAGTGCATGTCATAGCAATGGTTTTGCAGCCTTAGTGTATCATTAGCATATTATGCTTTAATTGGTTGAGTGGATAATTGGATGATCAGACACTCAGCCCATTAGACTTATATTATATAGGATATACAACCAGCCAAAGACAGTTTAGTCAAAACTATCGTTTCTTACTCCAAAATCTGTCCTGGGTATTAACTCCTTCACATGTGATTTAAAGAAGAAATATTGGTTAGTTTAAGCCAAATTAGCCATTTCTATTATTTTCTCTCTTTTTATTCTTTTCTCCTAAGATTAGTTCAAGGTATCCTGGTGACCAAAAATGTGTGAGGAGAGATCATCTCGAATGGTCTCTGAGTAAAATATCTTCATTCTTAAAAACAAAGAAACAATAACAAAAACCTGAGAAGAAACAGTCTCATTTACTGGGTAAGTAGTTTTTATATCTTCAGGACATGTGGAACTATAAGAGCTAACATGTGGTCATTAAAGGTGCTGCATTGAAGGCTAAAGGAAACACGGCAAGGCTGGCAGAGCACAGCTGTGAGGATGCTGTTACATTTCTGTCTTAATAATCCTTGAACTGCCAATCTCTTCACATGATGAATGTGTTCATTGTTTAAGCCAGTCAGTGATGAGTTTTCCATTACTTAGAGTTCAGAGCATCTTTATTGATGACCAGAGTCAGAGATGGGATGCTGGGTTTATTGATTCCCAGCCCAGGGATTTTTCCAAGAGATTCTGACAGTGAGAAAGCAGAACTTTGCCCGGGGTATGGAAGTGAAGCAATTTGTAGGTCCGGCCTAAGCTTGTGGAGAACAGTGCCCATCTGCACAGCCACGTCATAAATTTAATGTCTAGGAAAGAACATGCTAGAATCTTTAGATCTTCTGGAAACAATAGGAAAACATTCAAAACATAGTTTCTGCCCTATAGGATCTTTCATTCTTACAACAGGCTTACGAACTGATCTGTCCAGATTCTGCATGCATTTCTCGAGACATTGTTTTGTTTCTTATCTCAGCTGTGCTGGGTACAAGGTAGGCCATAGATATACCATCACTTGATATATACAAGGTGATTGGCTGATTGTCTGACTCCAGAAAGAACAAATACCAGGAGGCTGAGAGGGAGAAGGGGAAATGCAGGAGAAAAAAAAAATTGGCCAATTCCATTTTTGTGGTGAAAAGATGACTTTAACTTCTACTTTGAAGTACTGTCAGGCCTAGTCTCAGAAAATGGCAATGACTTGCAGTTAGAATTCTGAGGATCATCTCTTATATGAATTCTAAATTATAAAGCAGAAATTGTTCTATGTAATTCTGTCCATATAGCCATCATAACATGGTGATTAGTGTGTGTGTGTGTGTGTGTGTGTGTGTGTGTGTGCGCGCGCGCGCGCACGTGCGCGTGTGTGCCCCGAACACATTTAAGTTAGGAAGCAGAGAAGGGAGTGAGGAGAGACATGGTTGCATGACAGTAACATGTGAGTAATTTTCAGCTCCTTAGAGATGAGGTATGTTTTGGAAACAAATCACAGAATCCATTGTAAACATTTTTAGTCACAAAATGAAACCAAAAAGTAGTCAGCATCTTCTCATTTTTCATAATATATTTTTCTCTTTTTATAAATTAACCACCACACTAGAATTCAACTGACCTGTAAATGATGGACAGATGAAACAGAATTACAATTTAAATTCCACAGTTTTAAAATGTGTTTTATTTACTGAAGGGGATATATAGCTCTGAAGTCATTTTTTTTTTTTCTTGTGAGCTGATTAGGATCTTCTAAAGTGACACAATTAAATGACTCCTGTGTTTTTAATATTTGTCTTGTATTTGGGATGAATTTATTAACTAACTCCTTAATGAACACTTAAAATATGCTAAACATCTTATTGGATGGGATTGCATACACTTCCTATCACTCCGATAAGAAATTACCACAAATGGTGCTGGCTGGTTGCTTAATGGTTAGAGTGTGGCCCACGGACCAAAGGATTGTGGGTTTGATTTCTGGTCAAGGGCATGTACCTCAGCTGCAGGTTCAATGCCTGGCTTTGATTAGTCAGGGCATAGGTGGGAGGCAACCAGTCGATAAGTCTCTCCCACATTGATATTTCTCTCTCTCTTTCCCTCTTCTACCTACTTTCCACTCTCCCTCTAAAGATTAATGGAAAAAAAAATATCCTCGGGAGAGAATCTTAAAAATTACCACAAAGGTAGAGGCATAAAATGACACACATTTATTCTTTTATAATTCTGGAGGTCTAAAGTCTGACATGAATTTTGTGGAGCTAAAATCCAGGTTATCTGCAGAGCTGTTTTCTTCTGGGAAGCTCCAAAGAAGAATGTGTGTCTTGCCTCTTCCACTTCCCAAGGCTGCTGGCATCCTTTGGTTCATGACTATATTACTTCAAACTCTTGCTTCTGTCATCTGCTTCCTACTACCCACTCTGATCTCCTGACTCCCGTTGGTAAGGATCCTGGTGATTCTATCTGACCCACCTGGATAATCCAGTAAAATCTCCCCATCTCAAGATACTCAACTTAATCACCTCTGCAAAAATCCATTTTTCCACAGCAGGAATGTTAATAGCTTTGGGGAATCCGGAAGTGGTCCTTGGGGGTGGGCTTCTTACAAATTATATAGTGCAGTAAGGAAAACTAATATACTTAATTACAATGCTTAATAAAAATAAATGCTGGGGGAATATAGGGGCAGAAGGGCCAATGCACATACCGAGCTGAGGGCACAAGAGTGGTTTCCTGAAGGAGGTAGTTGAACTGGAATTTGAAGGAGGAGAAGGACATTTGGGGCTGGAGTGGTAAGAACTGGCAGCTTTTGAGTACCTTTAAGAAGCATGGAATTTAATGAGTGCTTTATGAATTATTTTGTGTCTTACTCCATTATAACAAATCATGGAAAGGAGACAAAGACAGGTTAAAGTATTTGTCCCATATCAGACAGCCCATGAGTGAAACTCTGTTGCAGGACATCCCAGACTGGGGTAATAGCGACCCAAAGGGCAGGGGCATAGTGGTGGGAAGTGGCTTTGCTTCTTGCATCCCTACACCCACCACAGAGGCCCCCTGTCATAGGGAGAGGTCTCAAGACCCCATCTAGGCAGGGGAGTTTGCTTGTGCAGCAGAAGAAATGTAGAGACTGAAGACACAGAAAAAATAATTTCCCCCTAAACCCTTAAAACATCTCTGCCTTTTTTTTTCCAGTTTTAATAAAAAGTATCTTCTAGAAGATATTTATCTTGCATAACTGAAATTTAGTACTGCAATGTACTAGAAATTTGCTAAGAAGGTAATTCTTAAGTGTTCTCATCACAGAAAGAAAGGGAAGGAAGGAAGGAAAGAAGGAAGAAAGGAAAGGGGAGGAAGAGAGGAAAGGAAAGAGTGAGGGAAAATGTAACTATATAAGGTGATGAATACCTTTTTTTTTTAAATCTTTGTTGGTGAGAGTATTGCATAGGTTCTCTTTTCCCCCATTAAAGTCTCCCAGCTGCCAAAACCGGTTTGGCTCAGTGGACAGAGCGTCGGCCTGTGGACTGAAAGGTCCCAGGTTTGATTCCGGTCAAGGGCATGTATCCTGGATCCTGGTTGTGGGCACATCCCCAGTAGGGGGCGTGCAGGAAGTGGCTGATCAATGTCTTTCTCTCATCGATGTTTCTAACTCTCTATCCCTCTCCCTTCCTCTCTGTAAAAAATCAATAAAATATATTTAAAGTCTCCCAGCTAGCTCCCATCCTCCTTTCTCCTTCCTCCCCCTCCCCACCTCAGAGGTGATGAATATCTTAATTATCTTGACTGTGGTACTTATTTTGTAATGTAAATATATATAACAACATCAATTTACATATCTCAACTTTATCTAATTTTAATTTGTCCATTATATAGCAATAAATCTGGAAAAAGATGAATTCAGTTGAGTAGCAGAAATCCTGTCACTGAGCCAGATAGCCTCTGACATGCAGGTCAAAGGCATCCTCATTTTAGAGGGGAGTCTAAGACCAGTCCACCATTAGACTAGAGGAGACCAGGCAGAAAGAAATTGAGCCAGACACAATGGCTCCATGCACATAGCTAATATAGAAAGAACAATAGAAAGTTGGCAACATAAGTTGTATCTAAGCAACCATCAAAGAGATAATGTGACTATAGACATGAAAAGATGCTCTCTTGTTAATTGAGAAAAAGGAGGTGACAAAAGAGTCTCTGAGCATCTCCACTTTGTTCAAAAATATGTATGTGTACAATGGGAAAATAAACAAGCAGTGGTTATATTTGCTTGGCAAGAGTGTAGATGATTTCTACGTTCTTTCTTTGTGAGTTTCTATATGTCCTCTGTTCTCTTCCTTTTTGTTTTTGTGGTTTGTTTGTGTTTTTTTTTACAATAAACACAGATTTCATTTGTAATTAAAAAAGAAAATGATGGCAATAAAGATTTCCTGAAAAAGAATTTCATGTTCCTCTTACCCTCCATCTCACCCCAATGCTGAACATAGTTTAATATTTAATTTTTCTAATCCTCAGCAGAAGAGTGAGAATATATTTTTCTAGTATTTTCTAGAGAGAAGGGAAGGGAGTGGGGAGGGAGGAGGTGATGGAGATAGAGATAGAGATAGAGAGAGAGAGAGAGAGAGAGAGAGAGAGAGAGATGATGGGGAGATAGAAACATCTATGGAAAAGAGGCACATCAAACGGTTGCCTCTGGCATGCACCCTGACCAGGGTAGGGCACACACCTGCAACCCCGGTAGATGCCCTTGACCAAGAATGGAACCTGTGAATCTTTGGAGCATAGTCTGATGCTCAAACCCCTGACCCACACCAGCCAGGATAATGCTGAACATATTTTATAGGATTATCTCAGGGATATTCCTAGGAACTCAGGAAAACAACAGAAGTTTCCAGAGCAGAACAACATGAAGGTGAAAGTGTTTGAGAAAACAATGATGCGTTTTCTCAGTGCTGACTTGTGATTTCTCGCTGGATTAATTATAACAATGAAGTAGGGAGAAAAATGATACAATTATATTTAATTAGTTCTGCTGGCTATTGGCTGTTTTAACCTTCACCTGCGAATGTTAGTAGCAGGCACACTGCATCTTGTGTTGTAACCTGCATCAAACAGTTTTGTTCCCTTGTTTGTTTTTACTCCTTGTTTGTTTTTCTTTCCCTTGGCCAGTGCTACCAGGGTAATAGATTCGATTACTGTTAAGCCCATTATATGATATATTATTTTAGCAGTGCCTGCAAGACAGTAATAAAGAGAAAACTCAATAGTATTGGCATGATAAAGTGGAAACTATTAATAAGAAGAAAGAGTTCATCACCGTCATTACACTTGAGTGTTGGAAAGCACAGTAGGTTAGGGGTTGGCAAAGTTGCATTACAAAGTCATTTAATTTCTCTATGGATTTTTCCAGTGAGTAATTAGTATAAATAACTCTGGCTACTTTTTAAAATCATGGATATTGACAAAAATAAAGGAGAAGATGATGGGAAGCAGATGGATCATTTAATTTATTTCTCAATTATAGTTGACACATCAGGCACAGAAATCTGCAAGTCATCTATTTCTTCATGGTCCGTTTTGCAGCTGTGTTTATTGCCAAAGCAAATAAATACATTAGCTCATTAATAGAGCACTGAATAATGTTTATGCCAAAAAAAAACATAGCCACACTCAGTGCCCAGGCTTCAAAGAGATCACAGAAGGAGAGAATATTTACTTTCTTGGATGCAACAGAGGAGTAGGGCTTGAGTGGAGTAGGGGCCTTAGAAAATAAGACTGGACCACAGCCTTTCAAATATGATCCATTGGTCATCAGGACAGTTTCCTTCTCAGGTAGCCACACTATCAAAGTGAGCCACGCTTGGAAATCTGCACGCGTGTCCTAGTTCACGTGCAATGAGTCTGATCTGCAGATGGATGATCAAGTTTATTGCACTCCATTTTAGCATCGCTCTTTAACTGGAAATGCCAGGAATTCTGGGGAACTCTCAGAGCCAGCCCCTGGGCTGCATTTACAGCTGTAAAAGCAACACAGGTTGGCTTAGGAGGAGATGGGTCCTTTGTTCTCCAGTGAACAGATGGACTGTAACATCCTAACAGTTTCCCCGTTAGAGCAGTGCAGCTGGTGGTAGGGGTTATGGGGTGGTTGCTGAAGATTGGGTCTGCCAATCAAGAAGCGTATAAATTTTGATCACCTATTTTTTTCACTTTGGATTAGGAACTCCTCTGGTTTATAAGTATCCAATGTTGGCACGGATTATAGAAATGGGCATGCTATTGGGAACGTAGCGTGTTTGAACTTATAACTCACTTATTGGTTCCTTTCATTAATTCTCTTGACTATTACATCCTGTGTTATCTGACCATGTGGGCCTCCTTTATTCCATAGCTGTATTCATGAAAAGTCCATGCAAATTAAATGTTAGGAGTGTTGGATCTAGCCTAGAGATCCATACTAATTCACCTTCAAATCTCACTTTTGTCCATTTTAATTCTGTGACCTTGTATCATTGACCTAATATTGCTGGGCCTCAGTTTCCCCATCTGAAACATGGGGGAGATAAATGTGTCTGTTTCACTGGGTTGTGACATTCAATGAGATAATTCCTTTCAAAGCTTAGGAACATGTTTGACACAGATAGGTCTAAGAAGTAGTTTAATATTAAAATGTCTACATTATTATATGTTTATATTATACATTATAATATTTGCTACAAAGAAAAAAAATACTCCTGTAAAGAGAAGAAATGTATTACCTGTGTTATATAACATCTTCCTCAGGATATAAGTTTGAGTATTTGTGTTGAAATTTCTCTTAAAGCAAACTATTTGTGTGCCAGGTTAGGATATAGAAAAATGACTCATGTTCCAACAACGCATGCTAATACAAGACTTTACTTCACATATTTTGTATTTCTGTTTTAGATTGAGATGAGTACTATACAAACACTCACATTTCAGAAGTATTGCCAGTGGCCGGACTAGTGCTAAGGCTTTGGTCTGGTGATAGTTTTGATATTATATAAGAGGTAAAAATCAATCTAGAAAAAAGGTATTGGATACTAGCAGATGAGAATATCTGGCAATTTTTATGTCATAATTTCTAAAACTCAAAGACTATGATTGGAGTGATCCTTATTGACACACCTATCTCATATACACACACACACACACACACACATACATACACACGCATGCGCACACACACACACAGGATGTCAGGATCTGTACAATTTCAAAGATCTTGTGATAGCTGGCTACAGTGTTCTTACTGCAGAATGAGCTTAAAGAGAACAAAGAGAAAGGCCACTAGAAAAGAGAAAGGAGAAGTTAACAGGGAAGAGAGGTTGGGTCTAGATCCAGAGCTGCAAAGTGCTAAAAATTAAATAAAAAATAAATTACTAATTAGAGGTGAGATAACCGAGGACCCCATGAAATTCACAGAAAGCTTTTGGGGACCTGTGAACCCCCACAAGCATGGAATTATTTGTGTCCTTCATTGAAGAAAATTTAGCCTAGATTTTTAGGGTCAGAAGATCTGGCAACCCATCTAGCTGACAGGCATAACTTGATAACTTTCCAGATAGTTATCATTGAGAGCTTGCTGTCTAGATATGCCATATTATTAAAAGCATGGCTTCTCCAGACAATGATGGGAGGAAGGATGGATCCAGCAGCTCCTGCCTCACAGAGGATGGAGTCACCTTCCCAGAGCACATGTTTATCTTCCAACAAATGAGGAGCGAAGAGAACACAGGTCGCTCTGAACCCTGTCAGAAGTTCAGTCTGTAAAACTCGGGGCTCTCTCTTGATGAAACTCCATTTTCCGGAGATGGCAGCTCCATTTACCCATGAGCAAGCTCTGACAACCACTCTCCCGCTCCTGGCTCAGTGGGGGTGTTGCATGACTAGTGGTGACAGCTAAAGACAAGCAGTTCTGGGGAACAATTGTGCGAAAGCAGGGGTGGTTGGCAGTGCTTTTCGGGAGTGTGAAGGGCTGTGTGGGTTCCTTTAAGATGCCAATCCCATGAGTCCCAGTAGGCAGCAGTTGGAAGGGTAAATGGGGAAACACGGGAGAAGGTCACAGTTGCAGATGAAAATGGGTGACAGGTGGTGGCTGCTTCCCTCCTGTGATTTTACACGCATTTAAAAATTATATAACTTGGCCACCAAGAGGTAAAGAGCTAAGGCTGGAACAGATGACTTCTAATTTTTAGTCCAATGTTGCCTTGTTTCACGCATATCATCATCTCTATCTAAAATTAGTGCAAGGATTAGACATTATGTTGTCCATGTTTAAGAAGAAAACATCTTAGTATTTAGAAGTAGCTGGTACAGTCATCCATGGGCATTGCTGCATTATAGAACTTCACACAGATAATCACTGAATCTCAGCAAACTGCACAACACTGATCATTTCTTCCCAGAAATGGATCTTGAGACCAAATAAAGTTTAGGAAACAAAATTAGAACACTTCCTGTTTACTAACCATAGTTATATACCCGTTCATTTGTTCCCTCCAAAGCAACCAATGTAAACAGCCCTTCAGGTGATGTCAGTGATGGGTTGTATTAGACTGTATGCAACAAACCCTACTGTCATGGCTGAGCCCAATGGAGAGTGAGGCTCATCATGTAACAAGAATCCAGGGCTAGGTAATCGTGGGCTCCTTCAGCTGCTTAAAGAGCCAGGCTCCTCCTATTTCCCTGTATTTCAGGTGGTGGCTTTCTTTCTCAATCTGTAAGAAGACTTCTCCTCTTGCCTCATCGTAGCATTCCAGGCAGAAGAAAAGAAAGAAGCAGCAAGAAGCGCTAATGATCTCATCACAAAAGCAAAACATTTCCAGAAATTTCTGAAAAAAATTCTATTTCCTTGCAATGTCCTATATCATTTGGTCTCTCTTACCTTCAAGAAAAACGGAGAAATGTAATATTTCAGCTGGGCACATCATGGACCAAAATAAAATAAAGTTATATAAAAGAAGTAGAAGGGTATGGGGAAAGCAACCAGACATGTAGGCCAGGCATGTGATGGTCTCATGCAGATGAGCTACTGCTCTGGAGCAATCTAAGCCATGAAGCAAATGGTCGTAAGCTATGCATATATTCCTTTAAGCAAATGTGATGGAGTTATTATAACAATGGTGCTGATGGTATGACAGTTACATGCAATCCCTTCCTCTGAGCACAAGAGGCCCTCGGCATTAAATTGGTGCAGGGATAGGCCTTCACAGCCCCAGGCCCCTCACAGCCTCACCAACCCCACCCCCTGCCCACTGGTCGTTCCACAATATCCTTCCAGAAGGTCATTCCACTGTCCAGTCTAATTAGCTCAATAGCTCTTCATTCTATACGATAGTATGGTCAGTGAGAGAGGGCAGACACACAGAGAGTTCACTGTATTGTGGAACCTGTTGTGAGAGGAGAGCCTGGTACAGGTAAGGAAGCACAAAGGAAGGACCGCTGGGGTCCCAGGAAGGAGATCAGTGAAGAACTTCCCAGATCAGGGGCTCTTTAAAAAAACACATTTCAAAAGCTGGCCTTGAAGCTCCTGTTATTTCAAAGGTGGAGTCTTTCAGAGAAGATGAGCCACTCCTTAATGAAGTGACCTTGGCCAAACTGCTCAATCTCTCTGAAACTCAGTTTCCCTCTCCTGTTTTTACCAACACCATTGGGCCAATATAAAGCTGCAGAGAACTAAACATAAATGAACCTGCCGGGCACCAGTAAACACTAAGTCAATAGTGATTGAACATGAGACTGAATGCAGCCAAAACCGGTTTGGCTCAGTGGATAGAGCGTCAGCCTGTGGACTGAAAGGTCCTAGGTTCGATTCTGGTCAAGGGCACGTACCTCAGTTACGGGCACATCCCGGGTGGGGGGTGTGCAGGAGGCAGCTGATCGATATTTCTCTCTCATCTATGTTTCTGGCTCTCTATTCCTCTTCCTTCCTGTCTGTGGAAAATCAATAAAATGTATTTTTTTTTAAAAAAGAGAGAGTGAATGCAGATTCTCACACTATCTCCAGTTCTCAGCCAGGACAAAGTTCTTCAGAAAGTCTCTGTACCTCTTTAACAATCTCACAGCCAGCCAGCGAAAGAGCTGAGCTCTTTCTGGCCCAAACCTACCTGATTCACACTTTCCTCTCCCCCATCCCGGGATTTAGAAATCACCAAGTGGTATAAGATAGACCACACTGTATACTGTAATGTTCACACAGTATCTGTAAAAAAAAATGGGCCATTTCTGTAAAGTCAAATTAGGGCAATTTGGCCCTTCTCTCCCTTCACTTCACATTAAGGGATCTGATTCCATCAACAACAATAGGGTCCCTCCTGTGTTGAAAGCTCTGTGAAGGATGCAAAGAATGCATCCCGGGGTGCACTTCTGCATGGAACTTTGATGCAGATATGAAAGTATTTTGCTTTCTATGAATGTCTAGTGCACTTATAAATATAGGTTATTTTTTCTCGAGAGCTTTCAAAAAAAAAAAAAAAAACTTGAAGCATAAATGTACATATACCAACATGGGCCCAAACTCACTCACCAAAACTTCCAAATCTGTAACAACAAAGGCCAAGCAGAGCTCCAGAGAGCCACCAAAAGACAAGGAAGGCTTAAGGAATAATGAGTAATAATGACAGGGATGAAATCAGACAATTTAAGAGCTGTGAGATCATGAGATATAAAACTTGGTAATAATCTTTCTCAGAACAAAGGGGGGGGAGAAAAAAGAAATAGGATTAATGACAGAGTTTTTATTGTCATTAATATAAAAGGAAGTAGCTCATCCTGGGTAATAAAAGAAACTGAAGCCACATTTTCATGTGTTTTGTCAATTTTAAAAATCACAAGAGTCTGTCACTTGGAGTCTTGATGGAAGAGGCTCTTTATGGCCTAATTATGGGTAGTTTTTAAATGACCTACTTCTCAATCTTAAGGAACTGCTTTAAAGTAGGTAATGTGTCCATAGGTATGGCTAAGACCAAAAGTGGTTTGATGCTAAGATACAGAGTGGACAAAGGAGCTTTTGGGGGAAACACATGTGTTCTGTCACTCTGGACAAACAGGGACGTATAATTGGGCTAATTTTTTGCTGTCAACCAGGCTCTTAGAATGAGCTGAAACCTTCCAGGCGGCTGTCTGCAGACAATGAACCAATGACACCCCAGATAAAGGGGCTGGGCCCTTTGGTCTTGCTGTTAATTGGCATGATTTTATTTGCAAACATCTTTTCCCAAAGTCCATGGGTAGTTGAGAAAGAAAGGTCGTCTGTGCCAATTTTATTGAAATGATGCAAGAAGAGAAATACAGAAACCTCTGACATATGATCAGGTAACAATTGTTTGAAAATAGTATTTAATTTTACCCTTTTCTCCTGTACACGCCTACCGCTTTAAAGTTTATATTTTATTCATTTTGGGTGACTGCCAAGTGCGGTGTCTCCTCAAGAGAGAATTATTTTATGAGAAGAAGTACCTGAGGATGTTGGGATATGTTTGTGAATACACAGCGTCTGTGTTTTCTTAATGAAGCATCAGAATATCATCGGGATAAAAAAGAATTGGGAATGGAATCCGTTGTGTGTGTAACTGGAGAACTGGATACTGGAGAGACTTCAATTGACCGTATATGGCAATCGATGCCAACGAGGGCAGTTCCAAAATAATAATAATAAAAAAGTGCACACATTTATGAAAATCACTGAACAAAAATTTCAGTTCATATGAATAGACAGAGCATTTCTACTCTTGTATTTTTCACATATTTAGGAGGGGGGAAATCTCACTTCAGTACAGATAGTTTCCTCAGAGCATTTTTTTACTTTCAACTGGCATGCAAATGGCTGTATAAACTGTTCAGCAGATTCATCATTATTCAGAACAGAGAAACGCTCCTAAGGGAGACAGCAGAATCACTGACCTGCACCTTCATAAATCCACATAACCCGGAGTTAGAAACTGCCGCCATAGGAAAGATCAGGTGTGTGTGTGGGGCAGGGGGGGGGGTGGATTCTTTGCCACTAATGAGGAAATCAGGGCACAGGGGCAAAGCTGGGGTCTGTTTTTACTCTCCACTTCTCCAGCTATGCCCCCCAACCTCTTGTGACCTCCACAGCTGTCTGTCTAACACCATTTCAATGTCATCATCAGAATGAGTTTACTGAAAAATAAACTGTCATTGTTTCATACCTTTAGCATTCCTTCTCTTACCATCACACACATAGATTAGATAAGTACAAAGACCAGTCACTGCAAATTCAGACTTTATTACAATAGCTTGGGGTCCCACATACAAACCCCGAAACCCTTCCTTCATGCTATTTGAGGTAGCCATACTGTATTGATTTCCCCGAACTTTTAACTCCTAAGTGGAACCAGAAACTCTTCATAATGTTTATAAGATTACTCTATAAGGTCTTAAGGTTTATAGCCAGCGAGATCCTTCGTATGTCAATCAACAAATATTGATGGTCTCTTATATGAGAAAGACATACTGTTGGTTTCCAGAAGGCTTAAAAACAGTATCTCTGCTATCACCAAGATTACAGAATATAAGGGGTAATAGGACAATCATACCGGTTCTACCAAATGGAGCTCTAGGAGCTGAGCTAACACTACCTAGTCATGCATCCATTCAACCACCATTAATGATTATTCTGGCCTCATTCCTGTGGCAGGTCCTGCAATTACATTAATGAGTAAAACGCAAGACACTGGCCTTCCTTCAACTGCCAATAAAATGAGAAACAAGCATTAAATAAGCAATCAAACAAGTAATTCAGTATAATTCGGTATCAAATTCTTAAGAACGACTCCTCCAGACTGCTGTAAAGGAGAAAAACACGGGGACTTAATTTATATTAGTCTCCTGAGACATCCTCTCTGAAGATGTGAATTTTATTCTGAACACTGGGAACAAATGAAGAGGATGGGGAGCTGGGAAAAGGGGAATTCTGAGAAGATAGTGCCAGAACTCAAGGGAGAAATGGTTTTGGTACATTTGAAAAACAGAAACAAGATAAATGTGAACAGAGCATGCTCCAGGGGAAAGTAGGTGTGGTTGAAATTAGGAGAGGGGAGGTAGGCAGGGTTGTTATCTAAGACTGAGCTTGAGTTTTGATGCTTCTATGAACGCATTTCTCCTGCGCTGAGCTGAGCAAGCTGATCTTCTCTTACCCGTGTTTCCTCTTACAGCAACATAAAGCCCAGTCGTGATCTGTGGTCCTGAAGACGACCCAAGTTTTGCCACCCCGGAATATGCCTCTT
Organism: Lasiurus borealis; assembly: GCA_004026805.1. Classification (NCBI taxonomy): domain Eukaryota; kingdom Metazoa; phylum Chordata; class Mammalia; order Chiroptera; family Vespertilionidae; genus Lasiurus; species Lasiurus borealis. Next base: position 33,027 of record PVJN01012136.1, on the reverse strand, counting down.
GATTTTAAGCTAGTGATTGAGAAACAAAATACTTAGAAAGAACCTCTGATCTCTCCCTTACCTGCCGAAAGGAATCCAGATAGAAAAATCTGTTCAATATAAATTAGATGTGGCAGACGGGGGGCAGGGGAGGAATTAGCAAAGCCAATTTGTGATACTTCCGTTGCTATTCCATTGATTCTGGGTGGCCCAGAAAAATTTATTTACCACATTTGCTATTTTTTATCCAACTGTAAATCATCTGCTTTTCCTTTGAAATCCCAGACCCCTACCTCCTTCTGCTTTGTCCAGAATGAAATAAGTCTCATATTCATCTGGTACCCACACCATGAACATCTATGAGAGGATTTGGCCTTTTTTTCCCCTGTTCATCCCTCGTGTTAATTTAATGATTAGCCCAGTCAGAATAACTTGGGAATGTGGAAGGAAAGTTTTGTGGGTTTTTTTTTTATTCCCCATAGTCCCAACAAATGTTATCAGTTATTATTACCCATCCTTAAGAAAGTTTCAAGGAAGCCCCTTGGAAAAGCAAAATGTGAAACAGATGAAATAATATAATATCTTAGGAGAAAAAAAAACAGCTTTTTACTTATAAATCCTTTGCTTCCCATACGAAGTAATATTCAAAACTGTTTCTCTTCAGGTGCTTTTGTTCACTTCAATAACCGTGCTCGGCTGAAAGGAAGGCCAGTGGGGGTTTGTGGAAATTGAAATTGACAGTCACAAGATTCGGTTTGAAAAGCTCCGTGTAAAAATGCTCGGGGACATTTTTTGCCAATAAATGTTGATTCAAACTTCCTTTTGATGTGGGTGGGGTGCCCTCTGCATCACCGCCTGCTATGGGGAGAAGCGGGGCTCCTGAGGTGCCCCAACAACAAGAGTTTCCCGGGGCCCCCAGGGTGGATGAGTGATTGCACAAAGCTTTCCTGCTGATGTGATATTAAGAGAGTTGCTGTACAGGGTCCCATCTCCCTCCCTCTCATCATGGAAAAGTCCTGTCTTAGCTTCAGCAGAGCTAGAATTAAAGCCGTTACCCAGAGTCTTCCTTACATATGAAACCACAATCTGGTCCAGCACCTAGCTAGCTCAGCCTGTGTTCCTAGCTGTAGGCCTTCACGTGTGTGGTCCACATGCACATGGGTCATACAGCTTCTAGGCCCGCATGGCTATAAAGGGAAAGCGAGGGTCACAGAGCAAGAGAGTGAAGGGAGCCAGAGCACACAAAAGAAGAGAGAGAGAGAGAGAAGGAGAAGGGAGGAGGAAGGAGGAGGAGGAGGAGGGGGAGAGAGAGAGAGAGAGAGAGAGAGAGAAGGGAGGAGGAAGGAGGAGAAGAAGGAGGAGGGGAGAGGGAGAGAGGGAGAGAGGGAGAGAGGGAGAGAGGGAGAGAGGGAGAGAGAGAGAGAGAGAGAGAGAGAGAGAGAGAGAGAGAGAGAGAGAGAGAGAGAGAGAAATTCTTTGGGGATTTTCACTGGGAGTTTAACCAATAACGCTTCAGAATTTTACTTGCTTTCATTGGCTCCACCCTCTTAGCCAATGACTTTCCTTTCCCACAGTAGATTGACAGGTAAAGACCGCCCCTACATCATCCCAACACCACTGAGCATGCAACCATTTTCTCCTAGTGATCTGCAGGAAACAGACCAGCGTTTCCCTGGGGAGGAGAAAGTTGCAGATTCCTGGTGAAGCTAGCTGCCCAGATGAACAGGCTTATAATGTCAGGCCCCATCTTTGCTCCTTTCCTATTATTATTAATAACTAGTTAATTATGATAATAATTCTTACACTGGTCACTCGAACTGTGAATGAGCAAAGGACTTTTAATATGCTAAATTTGTAGAGTCTGCTCCAGGAAGGCTAAATACAAATATTTGTGTTTGTATCTTGAGGCTGTTCTCCCTAGAGCTCTTTGCAAGCTTCTCATTATTTAGGGTCACCACAATCTCTTCAATCTGCCAGGCAATGCAAGGTTTTGCATCCAAAACATAAATTAGTTTAAAATAGAAACAGACTCATTAATACAGAGAGCAGACGCTAGCTGTCAGAGGTGAGGAAGGTTGGGGGGCGGGGGAGCAGAATGAAAAATGTGAAGTGATTAAATAACAACAAAAACCTATAAACACAGATAATAATATGGTGATTACCAGTAAGAAGAAGAAGAGATAGGAAAGGTAATGGGGAGGGGGAGGTGGGGAAGGGAGGAGGCAGTAAATGGTGTTAGAAGGAGACTTGATTTGGGGAGGTGAACACAACATAAAATATATAGATGATGTATTATAGAATTATATACCTGGAACTTATATAATTTTATCAACCAATGTCACTCTAATTAATCCAGTAAAAACTTAAAAAATTAAAACCATCAGTTAGAATGGATTTTAAGATCTTATTTTTAAATAGTTTGTAGATTCATCATTGGGAGCATTTTGCTTTAAGGAGACAAATGTGTCATTCACCATGACACTGACTCAGCCTGGATTGATTCTGAGCTGAAGTAAGAATAAGTAAGAACCAAACACGCATGCATATGTGAATATTAATATATATATTCACACAAGTCCCTAGCACTCAAAAGTGATGACTCACACCTGATCTGCACACCATCTGACACACACACCATTCACACCATGGGCTGACCTTCTCACAAGAACATTTGAAATATGAGCACTTTTGGTTTCTAATTTTCAAATCAATCTCTTCCAAGGAAAAGACAACGATAGCTATCTTATTGAGTAGTTGCTGGTGTATTCCATTCATTACAAATGACATTTTTCTGATTCAAGTTCAATATATACTTTTCAGGTTCTTTCATCCCACTACCTTTGGTACCATGTTTTATTTCATAGCTAGAAGGGAGATAGAAATTAAGAAAAAGGTATTAAGAGACAGAGAAAATTTTAGATGCAATAAATGAAATTAACTATGAAAAATGCACCAATGGCTACATTTGAACAAATTAAGTTAGAATTATTTATCCTGCAACTGTACCCCCACATTGTAATTTTGATTAAGGTGGATATGTTAGCAATGAAAATTTGAGCAGAAACTCTATGCCCCGTGGCTAAAGGATGTAAATATATTTTATTACAAAATAATAGTTTAGAACCAATGGTAGTGACACTCAAGGCCCATTGAGCTCTGACATTTGAGTCCAGTTAATTCTGACAACTGCAGTTGGTGTTTTGTGGGGGGCTGAGGGTAATGCAGATGTGGCTAAATCAGGTGGCTCTATCCAATGTCTCCTGGCTCTTCTCAGCAGTCCTCTGGGGAAATTGATTAAAGCAATAATAACTACATATCTAAACTATGGCCTCTATCTTGGTTTAGTTACCTGTTTAGTTGTCAAATTATTCCTTAAAAAGAGTATTGAAATTCAGTGGGAGGCAGTAGTTACTTTCCCCAGAATTTGTAATAAATAGGTACCATCCTCAGAACAACTTCATGTGTAGCTCCAGCTCAAATGTTCTATTTGAAAATTTGAGGAATTTAAAAAGTGGCATATTTGTTATCACTTATTAATTTTTGTTCCCTTGAGAACCTTTTTTCGTTTATTTACTTCTTTTGGCAGTTGGCTTTTGTCTCACACTCACGGATCTCTGGGAATCATGCTGTAATGTCTCCATCAGCTGTGATTGACCATGTTAATATGTTGCTATTGATTATAAGTTTGACACTTAAAGAGACACTTCTATTATTGAAATAAAATTAAAGAGTGCGATGTGTTTCTGAGAACGTAATGGAGTTCAAGGGAAATGAGTGGGGTACAGTCAATGAATTGTTCTCCAAAAATGCACCGTGTCCCCTGGGCTGGGCTGTCGTTCCTGGTGGCAGGCTTCCTTGCTTAATTGCTTTCATCAGCATGTCAGACTGAGGGTGAAAAACAAACACTGTGTTTCAGAATGTCTTCCCTTTTAATTAAGTGTGACAGAGTAATTTGCTTCAATCTTAAGCCAAGTCAGAATCTGACAATATTTTTCTTAAAGTGTTAAGCATGGAATAAAAGTATATGTCCTTGCACACTTTTTAAACATGTGATGTTGAAATGATTTTTACAATTTTGATGAACTAGCTGTTATAAATATTAACTTTTTTAAAATATATTTTCTTGATTTTTCACAGAGAGGAAGGGAGAGGGATAGAGAGTTAGAAACATCGATGAGAGAGACATTGATCAGCTGCCTCCTGCACACCCCCTACTGGGGATGTGCCCACAACCAAGATACATGCCCTTGACCAGAATTGGACCTGGGACCCTTCAGTCCACAGGCCGACTTTCTATCCACTGAACCAAACTGGTTTTGGCATATTAACTTTTTAAACTGACATGATCCTTATACGATCATTAATGAACTATGGAAAATTAGGTCCAGATGCTGAAAATCATTTGGCAATTATATTACGTAGTTGGAGTACCTTTTCCCAGGAAGGTGAGGTGTCAGTTTTAGATAGGGACATATTTTATTTATTCATCAGTTATTGGATAATCAGCAGAGTTATTTCTGATATTGGGGGTGCTGATAATTCTTTTCAATTCAACAAATATTTATGAGTCCTTTACTGTGTTTATGGGAACCATCCCTCCTGTCCCCACTCATACACAGCCAATCAGTCACAGAACTGAGATTGCAGATAGTTTCCTACCCACAAATAAAATCACCTGCCATTTACCGAGGCATCTAAATTCAATGCATACAATCTGTAACACTCAATCCCATCAGCAGTTATAACAGCCCCCATTTTAGAGCCGTGGAAAACGAAAAGCGAACAAAACGTTTACAAATCGTGCTCTGGGACTTATTGAACCAGGATTCAGACAGAGGTTTATTACCTCTTAACTGAGCTCTACGCAACTCAATATGTGCCTGTGTGAATACACACACATATACATACACATACACACGCTCATTCATGCACATATAGAGAACAAGGAAGGTTGTTGTAGCAGTGATGCTAACTGTGGTGAATGAACAGAAAGAACTGGATTCTAATATGAAGTTAATGAAGGCCCAATAACTTTCTCCCACCCAATTCTATAGGATTTTGGTAACTGTAACACTACAAAGTTTTGAAAAAGACTGTAGGCTCCAAATTGAAAGCACGAAAGCAAAATTATGCTGCATTTCATGTGTCCAGAGAGAGAGGAACTACAAACTGATCATGGTTATTGGAGATAATTCAACCCCAACAGGAATCCCCAGTTTGGGGTGTGGTGAATAGCTTAATGGTAATACCCTGGCTGTGAACTGCTCAATGATGCTAACCGCACAGCCCTGAAGACAGCAGGGCCAAGCAGCACAGCTGTGAGGCTGGCCTGGAGCCAGGCCCCTGTTCAGCCTGGTAGCTCCACTCCAAGATGGTCTACTCACCCCTCGCTGCCTCTTATTGGTCAGTAGTCCTTGGCTGAGTCCACCAGAGAAAGACAATCTTCTCTGGAAAGTGTGCTCCCCCAGTCCTAGGGGAGGTGGCCTATATAGACAGCCATTCCCGCTCCTGGTTCCTGATTGGTCCATCCTCATGTAAATCCTCACCTTTGGTTGGGCCAAAGGCACTCTCCTGATTGGTTAGAATAGAGTCACGCTGATTGGTCTGATCTGTTCAGCTCTGATTGGATGGGGAAAGCCTCAGTCCATCTGGTTTAACAGGACTCCAGAAACTCTTTCATAAGGGCTGCCTCAGCTGCCAGAAACAGTGCAGGCAGGTAGGTTACAGCAGAGGCATGTCTGGGAAGTGTAGTCAGTGTAAGAGGCCCATGCACAGAAACAATTGCTATATTTTTTTAATTTTTATTTTTTAACTAAGCCACCAGGAGCCCTTAGTCCTCAGCGCTCACAAAACTAACCAAAGAAATCCAGTACAGACAGGATCAATCTCGAACTGCAACGAAGACTAGGAATTTGAGGTTATACCTTTTAGAGACTCGACAATAGGGAGAGATTTGGGGGAGATTGGATGAGAAATGAAAATAGTTTCACCTATTGGGGAGGGTGAGAATATGTAAGTACTCCCACATTTTATAGGAATGTTAATGAGCTATCACTAAGAGCTGTGGGGAGTTCATTACAACTTGAGGATTTTCCGCCCTTTAATATTTAATGTTTTACCTTCCAACTTAGTGGGAGATATTTTTTTATTATGAAACCCAAATCTTCTGAAAATTATATCCAGTTGTCATTTTTTTAAGTACGGTATTAAAGCATTAATTGATGTCACATCAAGCCATTAACAATATCAGTTCATATAAAACTCATTAAGTCGCAGTGAGAATCTGTGGCATCCCTATAGCGGCCAATCTCTCTTGTTAGGCTGTTTTGCTTTCGGATCTACAGATGGTCTTAAATCAGACCCTGTTAGTAATCCACAAACTTCTTACGGAACCTTCCTTCTCAAACACAGATTTGTTTTCCTTCACAGACGATTACAGTCCTCCTCTCTCCTTCTACCAAGTTAAACTCATTAATTTTCTTTTCAGCCGAATAATACAAAAAAGGAGTGACAGTTTTAGAGACATAGGTCTTTGTGTGTGTGTGGCCTCCCTCAGAACTGCCCTCTTGCAACCTAATGTCAAACCCATGCTTATCATTCTGCCTTTAAGACTTTTCTGAGCTCAGATGTGTCTGCATATTCTGAGTCCTGGCTGCATTGGAGGGCCACTCTGTTAAAAAAGGAGGAGAATAGGACTCTTTTCCCTATTTTGACTTTATTTCCACTCAGTCTTTATGTGAGGTTCTCAGGAAGCCACCTCATCATGCTAGACCTTCGTTTACTCCTCCATAAAATGTAAAAATTGTAAAAACGGTGGTGAAAATTCATTACAGCTAAATTTTTATATTTCATATTTCATTAAGTACAATTCTATCCTAATTGCTTGGAAGCTGAAAGAGCTCTCTGACTAGCTTTTATGTGGTTAAAAAAATCATTTCTTTTATGTTTTCTGGGAATTAAAATATGTTAATTGTAATGGAAATAAGAGTCCCCTAGAATTATCTGGTACATACTCTAAACAATTGTATGCAGTGGTCCCATTAAAAGTAAAAATAAAGAAACACTATATATATATATATATATATATATATATATATATATATATATATATATATATATATCAGTTATCAGTTCATCTTTAGGCAGGAATTCTCAGGGATAAGATAGACATCCATGTGAAGAAAGGAGTATAAAAGAGTGTAATTTAAGGCAGATGGGTGCAGTGATATAATATTCCATCCGGCATGCCAACTTGAATTTATATTGGCCAAATATTGTTTTGAAAAGATTCTGAGGTTGCACTAAGGCAATAGAAGAGTGTTCAATGGGAATTTAACAATGGATAGAAGGAAGGAGAAGTGGCATGTATTTTCCATCTCTGATGTAGAGGTAACTCTCTGTCCCAAACTCATTTTCAGCAGATGCAGATATGCAATATGACACTCTTCTACGTAAGTATCTTTGGTTCTCTCTCTCCTTTGTCGTCAAAAGACTTCAGGTGTTTATCCTTCATTGACTGGCTTATTTCACTTAGCATAATGCTCTCCAGTTCCATCCATGCTGTTGCAAATGGTAAGAATTCCTTCTCTTTTTACAGTAGCATAATATTCCATTATCTCATTCATTTGTGGAATATAAATAACAGTATAAACTGATGAACAAAAATAGATACAGAGGCAAAAAGGCATCAAACAGACTGTCAAACTTTAGCGGGAAGGCAGGGGAGGGTTGGGGGTAGTAAGAGACCAACCGAAGGACTTGTATGTAAGTATAACCAATGGACGCAAGACACTGGGAGGGGGTGGTGAGGGTATGTGCCAGGGGTAGGGGAGGCCAGGTAGAGGCCAATGGGAGAAAAAGGAGACATATATACTCCTATTTGAAATACTTTAAACAATAAAAATTTTTTAAAAAGACTTTAGGTGATTTAAATAGCAAAATAACTACTGATGATAAAGTTGCCAGTCATTATAATAGATTACAACTTTAGTTTAATAGATAATTTACTATTTTGTAAAAAAACTTCCACTTGAAATCTTCCCCCACTGTCTTATCTCTTAAATAAACTTAGAAGTTGCTGTCAACTTTCCCACGAAAAAAAATTACACCACTGCAAATTACTAGGAATTTTTCTTGAGGAAGAAGACAAAGTGTTTGACTGCTTGAACTTTTATTAATTTAGAAAATTAAAGCTCTTTTTGATAGTGACTGAAATAAATACATATACCAGCCAAAGGGGGCATAAATCAAATTTAATGTCTCATTGAACTTCAAACTTTGTTATCGGCCTTCTAGCACAATATAGGTGCCATAAACCACGTCTAAGTAGGCAGAAAAAAATGACTTTCATTATATGCTTTCAGTTGAATAAGATTCTTTAGGTCTCTCTGTTCTACCATATAAGTGTATTTTAATTTAAATGCATTCTTAATCGTAGCTTAAGAAAACTCATCTTCTCACAGACTAACCTAAGCGCATTAATTTCTAAAGTAATGGCATATTTAAAAATTCATTAGAAATATGCCCAGTCAAGGTCCTCAATTATTCTACTTGCATTATTTTTTTAAATGTATTCAGTTGCATTGCGATTATATAGAGCTTTTATAGTAATGGAATGCATGATCTGATGCAAACTTTCCAGCTCCCATCTCTGACACATTTTCAGAAGAATCCATGAAATAAATGATCCAAAACAGAGGCTTTCAAGAAGCCACCTAATGAACAGCTGGGAGATGCAAACTTCCGAAGGTAAAGGCAAATTAATCAAAGACAAGAAAGTGGGGTTGTGAGATGGGAAATAAAATAAATTATCATTTACACACAGTACATCAGAGGATATATGATTCATTGAGGTAAAATCCCAACTTCCTAATTTTTGTATTCATGGCAAATTCTCACTTTCAATGCCCTCCCTTTAAAGGAGTCTGCCTGAGTTGACGGAAGGGATTGGTTTGGGTATCCGAATAATAAAAGAGTTGTTTCAGATTTCTGGGCATGTATCCTCTTAGGGCAAACTGGTTGATTTCCACCAGAAAGTGTATGGGTACAGTTTCTGTTGAGATGCCCAGTTGCCTTTGAATCTAGGGGGGCATATAACTGTGTGTGATCCACAACGTGCAGCAGAAGGAACATTGCATGACCTTTAGGCCAACCGCAGTCTCCATCTGATTTTCTGAAATACCTTTCCTTGGAGCCTCGGGCTGCCATGTAAGAAGTTTAACTAGCCTGAGGCATTCATGCTTTAAAGGAGCCAAGCCAAGTAGCATCCTCAGATGTAAACATTAAGGTGGGCAGTACTAGTCTTGGAGTCGTTTCAGCCATGTGAATACACATGAATTATCCCTTTGATGGTTCTAACCTCCAGCCAAAACCCTCCAGTCTCTGAGACTACCTACCTGAAGCCCCAGAAGTCATGACAGATAAGAAAAAGCTAAAGGAGTTCATCAACTCCAAACCAGGATTAGTGAAATGCTGAAAGGTACTCTTTTAGAAGAGGAAGAAGAAAAAGGTAAAAGATAAAAAATTATGAACAACAAATACATATCTATCAACAAGTGAATCTAAAAATTAAGTGAATTAAAAATTTGATCAACAGAATAAACTGGTGAATATAATAGAATCAGGAGCGCAGAAAGGGAGTGGACTGATAATTCTCAGGGGGAAAGGGGTGAGGGGTATATAGGGAGAGACTGGACAAAAATCATACACCTCTGGATGAGATCAATGGGAGGGAGGTAAGGGCAGTGGGAAGGGTGGGAGTTGGGTGGAGGGGAGCTATGGAAGGAAAAAAGTGAAACAAATGTAATAATCTGAATAATAAAGATATAATTTTTTTAAAAAAGAGTTAGGGTATCCTACAGAACAATAATTTCCAAATTACAGAATCCACAAGATTTCGGAAATGACTAATTTTAGCAAATGAGTTTGGAGGTGATTTGTTCCACAACAATTTGAACTAGCAAAGAACATTTTTATTTGTAATTTGGGACAAATAAAACAACTCATATCCACCATGAGACAAGGAATACAAATAGGGCAATTTGAGTGAAATAGGTGATTATTTTCTAACATGTTGGGGAAGGCGTTGGAGGTAGCTAGAGAATAATAAACTTAGACATGTTGGTTTAAAACAATTTGTTCTTTGAGTAGGATTTCACTTCATATACTATTTCCAAAGGGCACATGCAAAGACCTTCTTGATACCATTTATCTGGACATCTCTCTTACCAGATTTTTCGATATTTAGCCTTCATTTTAAAATCCAGTACCTAAGATTTTGTCCCACTTTCCAGAATGTTCCAAAGAATAGTCAGGCAAAAAAAAAAAAAAAAAAAACCCACAAAATTATTGCTAGGCTATTCAAGTATTTTACACCCTCTGACAATGAATGCCACCCTATGGAGCTGTCCCTGAAAGACTTAAGATACCAAATTGTGATGTTTGTGGATTTCATTTTTTTTTTTTTTTTTTTTTAGTTCTAAGACAGGGCCTATAATTAAACCTTGGACTTTTACAGTGATATTTTCTGCATCAGCCTGGACCTTGAGCAGCCACAGGATCTATTGTATCCCATTTCACTCCACGTCTGTGTACCGGTGGCAGGATGTTTTATGCTTTTTTTTTATTTTGTAGAGCATGTTTTCTTTGTATTTGCAATAAATTTCTCAAGGTAAGTGTGGCAGAGGCATGCTTTTCATTTTTCTGAAGCACCAAGCCTCAGAAATAGAACTGCTTTTTTAAGATTAAATAGCTGCTTGGTAACTCATTCGGGATTAGAATCCACTCTATGGAATGTAAGAGGTGATTTAACAAACATTTTATTGAGCCCTTCTCTAAAGCCGGGTTCTGGGTTAGGCACTGGGGTTACAAGGACTAGAGAGACATTCTCCTTGTTCCTCGGGACTGACAGCTGCTACAGAAAAGACAGTTTACAATCAGCATGGTGATAAAGCTGGGGTCGGAACCAAATAAAATGGGATTATTACAGAGGAAGAAGCAAGTAACTCAGACAAAAGGAGAAGCTGGTGTTTTAAGCTGAGTCATTGAGGATAGAAATGATGAGTCAGGGAGAAGCTGAGGGGCATTTAAATGTGCTCCAGGCTCAGAGAAGAAAACAGGCAAGCACATTAAGCATCCAGCATGTTTAGGGAACAGGAGGGCATTCAGTGTAACTGAATTAGGGTCAGAAAATACAGATAGAGAGGTGAGCAGGCTAATATCTAGATGTTCCCTTTAAACGAGTGGTTCTCAACCTTCCTAAGGCCATGACCTTTGCATACAGTTCCTCATGTGGTGGTGACCCCCAACCATGAAATTTTGCTACTGTTATGCATCGTGATGTAAATATTTGCATTTTCCAATGATCTTAGGCGACCCCTGTGAAAGGGTCATTCGACCCCCAAAGGGGTCGCAACCCACAGGTTGAGAACCACTGCTTTAGACCATTATAAATAAACTAGAGGTCCAGTGCACAGTGCACGAGTAGGATCCCTAGTGGCTGCCAGCAGCCAGCTGGACCTGCCTTCCCCTGGCTGCCTGATCTCACTAGCCATGGCCTCCCTTCTGCCAGCTGCCTGCCACCACCACCAACTGGGGCCTCCCTTTCCCTGGTGGCTGTCTGCCACTGGCCTGGCCTCTCTTCCCAAGGTCCGCCCCACTCCCTGGTCAAACTCCCAGTCGAGGGGACAATTTGCATATTAGGTTATTATAGTATATATATCCTATACAGGGTAGATATCAATATAAATACACATATACTTAAACACACATACACACATGCATACAAAAACATTCATTTATTTGAAAAGGTGTGGTTAATTATCAATTATGATAAAGGACAAGAAAAGGACTATTGAAAAAGCGAATTCTAATATAATGGGAAGTTGACTCTCCCCTAACTTCACCTCTAGACAAACTTATGTTCATAATTACACTGATAGTGAGAGGCCTTACAAAGTGTCATGACAACATCTGAACTACATCCTGCAGCCTTTTGAGAGAGTGACAGGGAAAGAAAGCACACAGAGGTCCATCTCCCCTCAGTCTGACATCAGTTCTTGAATTCCTGAGTGCCAGGTGAACCAGCTGGCTGATTTTAGTTAGTCTAAAACTTCAGAGATCAATGTAACCAGAAAATGTCCTAACAACCTATTTTAAACCTTAATTCAATAAATTTATTGGTTTTTACTTTCAGCTTCATTTTTTAAAATATATTTTTTATTGATTTTAGAGAAGGAGGGAGGGAGAGAGACATCAATGATGAGAAAGAATCATTGATTGGCTATGTCTTACATACCCGCTACTGGGGATCAAGCTAACAACCCAGGCATGTGCCCTTGACCAGAATGGAACCAAGGACCCTTCAGTCTGCAGATCAAAGCTCTATCCACTGAGCAAAACAGGCTAAGGCTCATTCTTAATTTTAGGTACATGTAGTTCTTTCTCCCTAATTCTTCATCACCCTAGTCTACTTAGCCAAAGTCCAACACTTTTCATAATACTATAGATCCCATATTTATTTTGTAATATGGAGACAAAGATTAAGGTAATAAACAAACCAAAATATTGTAATGTCTCAAAAAACTTGCCTTGTGGAAGGAATCACATGAGCAATCTACAGTCATTGTATCACAATTTGTTGACAATCTCAGGAGATAAGGTACATAGAGAACATAGTGTGGGTTGCACGTTCAAAGAAACTCCATAAATAGATGCTAATGACTCAGAAGACTAGACAAGACAAAGATGTCTCAGTATAACTCTGTTCTCATTCTGACAAGCTAAGGGAATTTAAGTTCTTCAACAGAGGAAGATTTTATTGAAAAAATGCATTCCCATTACATTTTAAAAAATGATTTATTTTCTTCTAATATTTGTCCTTCTTTAAGGAATATATGTAGTGCCGTTTTATTGTACCAAAAAGTTGAGCACTCAATTTCAGGAGTCAAATATGAATCTGAAGACAAAGTAACTCATGAATGTTGACCTCATTTACTTTCTGCGAGTAGAACCCAACAGCGAGTCTACAAATGGCATGGTGCCTTGGAGTCATACAAAATGTACACTTATAGGTCATGGTTATATGGATCTTGTTCTGTAATTTTAACAAGGTCTGATATTATCCTGGTACCTGATATCAGTTTTAGCCACTCCATGTAAGTCACCTAAAAGAATAACCAAGTTTCAGTGAATAAAACTGCTTCCCAAAGGACTTCTATGCATATATGCACAACCATGGGCACAGACAATTCTGTGGTGAAGGCCTGGGAAGGGGGCAGAAGTTGGGGGGGAGGTCAATGGGAGGAAAGGGGGACATCTGTAATACTTTCAAGAATAGAGGTAAGCCGAAACCGGTTTGGCTCAGTGGATAAAGCATCGGCCTGTGGACTGAAAGGTCCCAGGTTTGATTCTGGTTAAGGGTATGTGTCTTGGTTTCGGGCACATCCCCAGTAGGGGGCGTGCAGGAGGTGGCTGATCGATGTCTTTCTCTCATCCATGTTTCTAATTCTCTGTCACTCTCCCTTACTCTCTGTAAAAAAAATCAATAAAGTATATGTTTTTTAAAGAATAGAGGTAAATTAAAAAGTGAAAAAGAAACTATTGCCTTGGACCATCAGGAAGTATTCTCTTTTCCGATGGTACATTATCATATTGTTTTCTGAGATATTTATTATTCAGTCTGGGGGCCAAGACTGTGACATTTTACTGGCTGCATTCAAATCCAGATAGGTTACATCTAAGACTTCAGAAGCTTGGGGAATACCTCCACATGTATTCTCTCTCTGGGAAGGAACTTCAGAATTGTTTATTTTCATGATTTCTAATCATCTTTTACCGGCTGACAATTTTTTTCTTTCTAAATTAATCCTGAACAGTTAATTCTACACAAATAACACCCAGAAGCTGAGTGCTCTAATTAGAAATCTCAGCGTTCCCCTCAGCGCCTGGAATATGAAGCTAAGTCACTTCTCTCCTCTGTGCCTTCTTTCTTGTTAATCTTTGAATAGAAACAAAAATGCCTGCCTTACTTTAGAGAGTGAGTGGAAGAATCAAACAGGTGATTTATGTGAAAATACCTTAAACTACCACATGTATCTAAGTTTTTTATTAGAGTGTGGAAATAAAAGTGCACAGGTTAGAGCATGTGTTGTTGTTTTTTTAAGTATAAGTGGTGTTAGAAACGAGGAATACCCAAAAATAGAGAGAGTGAAATATTATTGGGAGCCATTCTTTCTTTCCCAAAGTCTGGGGATAAGAATGCTCCCTCTTGCCCTTGTGTGGGAGAGGGAAGTGCTGTGTGTTTGCCATCCGGAATTCTCTTTTCACTCCCCTCTCCTCTTTTCCACCTTCTTCATTTTGTCCCTGGGTGTAGGACCATCTTGGTGTAGGGCACATTGTTCACGGTTGTTGGATGAGGCTGGGAGTCACACACTCATCAGTAGAACCTGTGTCTCAGGGTCAGAGCCTTGCTGTTGTGACTCCTAACCAGTCCGGCGGCTCTTTGGTGTCCTTTCTCCATGGCACATTCTCTTAAAGTCCACCAGACTAGATCATCACCTAAAGGCATCAAATTCCCTCAGGATCCATATCACCAGGGGCTGACAAATTGACTACTATGAAATGCAATTGCCTCTTCCCTCTTCCTAGCCTATGTTGAATAGAAAACCAAGTGATCGCTGAGACCAGTTTGGCTCAGTGAATGGAGTGTCAGCTTGTGGACTGGGGGGTCCTGGGTTCGATTCCGGTCGGGGCATGTACCTTGCTTGCGGGCACATCTCCACTATGGGATGTGCAGGAGGCGGCTGATCGATGTCTCTCTCTCATCGATGTTTCTGACTTTCTATCACTCTCCCTTCATCTCTGTAAAAAATCAACAGAATATATATATTAAAAAAAAAAAAGAAAACCAAGTGATCTATGTAAAGAGAGGGAGCATTTCCTAAATATGTCAGTAGAAATAAGACCTTACATGGGAAAGGTAGTTGTAACTTCCTATGCTATCACGTGTGTTCATTAAAGCTGACCCACCACTTGGCCACTGAGAGATGGAGAAGGAGGAAGAGAGAGATACACAACCTCACCGGCTTCATACAGACGTGAGGAGGAAACAAATTCCCTGTACCCCAGCAGCAGCCCTGGTGCCTCCTGATGTCCCCCCTCTATATACAACCATAAAGTCAAGAGTCGCTGACATATTTGCAAACATTCTGCTGCCCATAGCAATAATCCATATTATGCTGAGGGGGAGGTGGTGACAACAGCATTTCTGTGGCTCCTTCTCACCCCTGTAACGGGGATGGCTCATGAAGACACTGGCCTTTGGTTTATCTTTGGAATCAGCAGAAAACAACAGTTTTCCATTCCGAAGCAAGGCGCGATGACGGATTGGAGCAGTATAAAAATCACTGCCTGCTTTATGATGTGTGGATTAATGAAAGTATTAAACCATTCTCATGATAAAGAAGGAAATTATTCTCACTGTAGCTGAAAGAAATAAAACTGCTCCATCTTAAATTAAAAAGGCCTAAAACTTTGCAAGCTCATCAAATGTGCGTGGGCAACAAAGAGGTACAAGTTTATAACCCATTCTGGAGCACCTTAATTTCTTAACATCCATCATTTTTTTCTGCTTCATTACTGTCGGTGTGCTTTCCAAAGGGCTCTGGGGAAACTAATTTTTGCATTAAAGGATAATAAATATGGGCCAGGCTAATGTAATTTTAAATGGGAAATACTGGGATTTCCCCATTTTATTGGAGGCCACACTGTTAATTTTATTTGGTGGACACTACTGCCTTTGTAGCATGATTTGAATGGCATGATTTACCACTTAAAGATTAAATATGGACTTGGACAAAATCCAAAAGGTATCACTGCTGGGAAGGCCACAGCTTTGAGATTTGGTGGAGTTTTATTTATAAAGACAGAATAGCCTCGCACGTGTAATAGAAATGTAAGAATGTTCCACACAGATTCTGACCAGCTTTGTTCAAATTCAACCTCAGGTCCTTGGCAGCCTATTCCTTGCTAACTGAAGCCATGGCCTGGGAAACGGAGAGGAACTTCGCGGGTATTTTTGCAAGCACAGTGTGGAGGTTCAGTCATTTCATGACCAAGGAGCTACAGTGGACCAATGAGCCATGGGCTTAGAAATACATTCTTTCCTACTTCATTTCCTGGGCAAGAAATATAAAGAGCCATTTCAAAAGCTCTTCAGAATGTGTCTTGTGATTGGTCCTTTTAACAATGGCCAAATCTTAATTTGAGGAGGGTGTGGCTTTATTTTTTTATTGTTGACAGTACTATATATGTCTCCCATTTTCTCTCTTTTGACCTCTTTTCCCCCAATCCCTGCCCTACCCTAAGCACCGTGTCTTTATTTTGGATTTACTTTATTTACCCTGTATCTCATATCTTCTGTATAAAATTACATTAAAAAAATAAATGACCTTCTCGGCAGCCTTTGTCATGCTTAGCTTTAAGAGAAACCCGTACACGCTGAGACCTGTTTGGCTCAGTGGATAGACTGTCGGCCTGCAGACTGAAAGGTCCCAGGTTCGATTCTGGTCAGAGGCATGTACCTTGCTTGCAGGCACAACTCCAGTAAGGGGCGTGCAGGAAGCGGCTGGTTGATGTCTCTCTCTCATCCATGTTTCTGATTTTCTATCCCTCTCCCCTCCTCTCTGTAAAAAATCAATAAAATATATTTTTTAAAAAGTAGCAAAGGTTTTAAAAAAAAAAGAGAAATCCATACAAAAACAACAATCTTCCATGTCTCCATGATGTATCAGGATCAATGACCAATGCCTATATGAATTTCTTTGCCTGCCGAGAAGGTAAAGGTAAAGCTGCAGCTTTAAGGTTAGTGGCACTCACATTATGTTGCCCGGTTCGTGTGATCAGCATCTCAGTTTGTCTGGGATTGAGGAGCATGCTGGAAGACAGAACTTGCCGTTTTAAACCTGTATCGTCCTAAGCAAACCAGGACAAGCTGGTCACCCTACCCTTGATCAAGGTGTTCCCTGATTAGGAAGTAGGACCTCTCTATCCATGGGAAAATGATACACAAATGCTCCCAAGTATTCACCCCAGACCGATATATTCTACCTACTGGAAACACAACACCATATAATGACTGTTAGTTTCGAATGCTCACAGAATGTCAACTCAATCTGGTGCCTCAACTGTGCCTTCCCATGGGGACAGGAGCCAATTCACTTTTCCTATTTCTTTTTTTTTAAATATATTTTACTGATTTTTTACAGAGAGGAGAGAGACATCGATCAGCCACCTCCTGCACACCCCCTATTGGGGATGCGCCCGCAACCAAGGTACATGCCCCTGACCGGAATCGAACCTGGGACCTTTCAGTCCACAGGCCGACGCTCTATCCACTGAGCAAAACCGGTCTCATTTCTTGCACATAAAGTACGGAGGCTTAATCTACATGGATTTTCACAAAACCTGGTATGGAATTCAGCCCCCACATGCCCCTAGTGGTGAGAAGCTTAGTAACACACTGTTGGGTTTCTCTCCACTTCTCTGTTTTTCTCTTGTTTCCTTGGGATCGATTACCAGCATAAACTACCTGCACACAGCCCTTGTCCCCAGCTACAAATTTGTGGGGTGTAGGGGAAAGGTTAGGGGAGCATCTAGCCTAAAAGCAATGCCTTCATGCTTTGTGCAAATCAGAACTCTTGCTTGCAAGGGAAAGAAGTTGAACCCAAACTGGTTTAAATATACAATGAAACTCCTCAGCCAAATTCGCTGTTAAATCTGGGTACGCCTGGCGCCAGGGGCTCTGAAGATTTTATTAGTAATTGGTCCTGCCACATCTTTCTGCTCTGCTTGTTTTCTGTAGTAGCTCTGTTTGAAGCAGCTCCCTGTGCACAGTGGCCTCTGACAGCTACAGACATCCAGCTCAGAGTTCCCAGTTCAGCACAAAGAGAGAGTTTCTCTCCCAGAAATTCCAACAGAAGGCTTGAGATTGGGTGTCCTTCCATTGTCTTCGATATCCCTGGGTTGTATCTACTTCAGGAAAAAATTATAGCCTGGGATGATATGGTTCTGATGGATGGCTCCTGGATTACACTGCAGTCCCCAGATCTGAGGGCAGGGGAAGGAATACCATGTCCCCGACTTAACCACATGGTTTGAGAGCAGGGAAGGGGTGATTCACCAGGAAAATAAGGAGGCAATGTCATTCAAAGGGGAGATGGATATGGGGCTAGCAAAATCCACAAGGGTCCACCTCAAGCTTGAAACATCTCCATCTTCCTCCCCAACCCCTTTTCATATGCAAAATGGAGGAGCTATTATCCTTTCCTGCAGTGACCTCTAACCCTGGGAAAACACAGCCTTCCCACGGGGTCCCCCACTTCTCTTCCTGGGAAGTGCAGGCCCCTTTAAAAATGCTCCATTCCTTTTGATATACACCTGTGTCCGTGCTCATATGAGCTGAGCAGCTTCTCTCACATCTGCTGAACCATCCCCAGCGTTCTCTGTGAGATCTCCCCTGTCTTTCCCGGACCATCATTCAGAGGAAGTCACTCAGTTCCATCTATATCTTTTAACACCGTTGGCTTATGTGTGTGTGAAAGCATTCAAGCAACAGGGAGGGACCACCGAGGTCATCAGAACGTCACCGAGGCATTTTGTCAAGTGTCGGGGAATCTCCGTAATAAACACAGAAGCAGGCTGAGGCATCTGACCGCTCAATTCATCATGGAACTGAGAGGACACAGAGGTAGGGTGGTGGAGGGAATGCTGAGGGGGTGGGAAAGAGACACATCGCTAAAAATGTCTAGCAAAAGCCTCTTATTTTTGTATTTACTGCACAAGAGTAGAACTTAAAAATGGGTTCGTTTTTCAAGAGCTCTTGCAATAATTCTATCTGAGATCTCAAGGAAAAGCTCAGTCTGTGGGGGAAACTCAATTGTCTCTGATGGGTTCAGATAGTTCCACTATTCATATCAAAGAGGCTGAAAAAAATTAAAAAATATTGCAATACTATCAGGTTGTCGCCCATGGTTAGTGCCCAATGCAGAGACTTTGGTGCGGGATTCCTTCCATTCCTGGGTATCCTTGTTAACTTCACTATCTGTCCTTGGACTATGGCATATTCTTACTAGTCATTTCAAAAGCAGCATCATTTTGTCACAAGATGAATGGGGAGAGAGCATATTTAGGTCAGTGCATAAGGACTTACACACACACACACACACACACACACACACACACACAAACTCCTAAAAAGGGTAATCAGTGAATATGATTTATTCACGATAAGTTTAGAGATGTCATTTTCAATGTAAAAAAAATGCCTAGGAATTACAGCATGATTCACGAATGGTCAGGCGGACAGGTATTCTAGTAGACTTGTCAGAATCTCCATCTTTTTTTTCAATTTTTTCATTAAAAAAGAAGGTTTCTATTGATTTCAGAAGAACTAAGGGAGAGGGCGAGAGAACTAGGAACGTCAATGATGAGAGAGAATCATCTATCTGATGTCTCCTGTATGCCCTACACTGAGGATCGAGCCCAAAACCTAGGCATGTGCCCTGACAAGGAATTGAACCATGACCTCCTGATTCAAGGGTTGATGCTCAACCACTGAGCCATAGAACCCAGCCCTCCCTCCCTTTTAATAGCTACAGAAAAAGATGGATTACTGAAAGTCTTAAAAAATTTTGTCCTCTCTAGCTCAATTTCAGATCTTCATTAAATTGCTCTGTCAGAGAGATTATGCCACCTTTCTATCTACCATCTCTCCCTCCCTTCCTTCTTATTCTCCCAGTTTCTTATCATCTTCACATAGTAATGGTGTTCTGCCCCTTGAAAGTCTCATTACTCATATCTAGAATATTGTTACATAAATTTTCTTCCAAGGTACCACAGCTTATTGATTTACCAATACTTTTACTCTTATATAATGCAAGTTGACATTTCTGTAGCCTTGTATAACAATTTCTTCATCGTATTTCCAGCCCATGTGTGCTGTTTGCTCTCAATGGCACTCATTGCTACATATTTTAATTTTTTCTCATGACAACACCGCATGTCTAGCTGTCAATGGCTACATAACAAACAAAAAAAGATGTAGTGGCTTATTTTTACTACTAATCCTTGCTTATGAATCTACACGTTGGCTGGGCAGTTTTGCGGATCTGGGCCAGGCTCAATTGATCTCTTTGGGACTTACTTATCTGTGATCTGCAGTCAATGAGTACATCATTTGGGGGATGTTAAAAGAAAAACTACACCAGACAGAGTCCAACAGGCAAGAAATACTTTATTCAAGGCTATTGCAATAGAGAAGACATACATTAGTCTAAACTTAACTTAGCTAAAACAGAACAGGAGAGTTTTTAACCCTGGGTGAACTAGAGGAAATGTACTGAAGGAGAGTCATAGAAACATCTGTGTTTTATAATTAGTTTTATCCTAGAACAATAAATAATCTCCTCAGAAATTTTGACATGAAGCAGTTTTGCAACTTGGAGGAAGGTACCTATGGCAGTTAGGCTCCTATTTTCCCAGAGAGAGAGAGGGAGAGAGGATTCATCTCCCTTGATGCTTACATTTCAAGAGATGGCTCCCAGATCCTTGAGAAAGACATAAAACTGTCTTCTCTGTTGTAAAACTGGCAAGAAGTCTTTAAAAAGCTTTATATCCCGAAAAGGCAGAGAAGAATTTATAATTACAAGTTTTCTAAAGATTTTTTTTTTTTAAGAAAAAGGAAGCCAGAAACCTAGAGTCAGGAAGAGGCCTGTCTCAAGCTTAGGGGAACCGAGGGCAGCATTAGGGTCCTCTTGTCTGAGGGAGTGGGGCTAGGATAGTCTTAGGGGAGACAACTTGGGTCTTGCTCCCAGTAGTCCATATCCCCCAATAAATTAGCTCAGGCTCATTCTGAGGTCAGAGGGTCAGGATAAAATTATAAAGGCCTCTTTAGACTTAGGCTCAGAGCCGGCACAGGGTCACTTCTGCATCCTACTGATTAGATTACAAAAGGACTTTATAATGGGGCTGTAAAGCATGGCAATAAAGTCCACCTTTATTAAAAATATATTTTATTGTTTTTTTATAGAGAGGAAGGGAGAAGGATAGAGAGCCAGAAACATCGATGAGAGAGAGACATCGACCAGGTGCCTCCTACACACCCCCTTTCTGGGGACGTGCCTGCAACCAAGGTACATACCCTTGACCGGGGTCGAACCTGGGACCTTTCCGTCCACAGGCCAACGCTTTATCCACTGAGCCAAACCGGTTTCAGCTAAAGTCTACATTTAATGGTGGGAATACGGAGATGTGGGAAAATGTAAGTCACTGCTAAATGGTGTGGCTTAGAAAATGGGAGCATTTTGCCACTCAATTAATCAATTTCAGGAATTATCTTTGCAGGTCTGGAATTGTGTAAGGCATACACAAATATATATTAATTGCCTCTCTCTTCTGAAAACTAAAACTTACTTCTCTATAATAGGGAAAGATGGATTTGTGCAAAAATGCATTCTGAAAATTTTCTCACAACCACTGGTGTAGAAATACCTAGTAATCCATAAAATATATTTCACTGGTCACATATTAACTTAGTTCAAATTTTAAAAAAATGAATGTATTCCCTATGTTCATAGCCGGCATGCGCAGTCAAGTATTCAATGTTCTTTGCACAGTGCAGAGAGCATGCAAATGTACTTACTGCCTCTCCACTTCTGCCTTGTCCCTATGGTTTCCCTCTGTACTATCACCACTGTATCATCACTGGTTCTTTCTATTGAACACAACTCTTAGAGAATTTGGGGGTAAGGAGGAAACTTATGAGAAGTTTTTGATGTGATATAATTCACATGACTCAGAATCTAGGGTCATTCATGCTGGTAACCATGTTATTGATACTCATTTTCAATACCTATAACAAAAAATGTTGGACTTAGCTTTATCCAGTTTTAACATTGGTTGTTTCTGGGATTAAGGCATTTGTCACAAAACTTTTCTGATAGATTTTGAAGAAATGTCTATCTCTTATTGAGTGATTTTTATAGATGAGGCGCCCATTATTTCTGTTAGCACCCCCTTCAGATAATCCAGTAAGAGATATATGATTATCCTGATTTTACAACTAGTATTTACACAAGACAATAAAGGGGAAAAAATCCCTGAAACTCTAAGGGAGCTTGCCAAAGCTTCTGAAATCAGAAAAATATAGAATCTTTGTTAGGTCTGGGTCTATGTAATTTAAAGATCATGCTCTCAGCTACTCAAGTCTATTCCTCCCATGAATACAGAGTAAAAGTTCCAATGACTGGGCTCTTTCTGAATTTTCACAAGACCCAGAATTAAGGGCATTCCTGACCATTCCCACTCCAACCAA
Organism: Lasiurus borealis; assembly: GCA_004026805.1. Lineage (NCBI taxonomy): Eukaryota > Metazoa > Chordata > Mammalia > Chiroptera > Vespertilionidae > Lasiurus > Lasiurus borealis. Next base: position 10,679 of record PVJN01012136.1, on the reverse strand, counting down.
TATGCATCCACTGTGTTCTTTAAGACCAATCCACTATATCTTACCTCAAGCAATGGAAATAATCTCAGAGGCCTAATAATATAAAGATTTCAATACTTATAGTTTCAAAATATCTTCCTTATATATTTTTTGTTTTAAATCTTTCTCACTAGGATGCTACTAGCTATGACCTTGATTTCTGTGCTAGATATTATACACATACATACATAAATATGCATATATATATACATATATACATATATGTATATATATATACACACACACACATACACACACAATTTTATATATATATATATGTATATATATATATATATATATATATATATATATATATATAACATTTTTGCCTCATTGAACCCCTATGAATTAAACAGGGTTCTCAGTTTTCTTTTTTTAAATATATTTTTGTTGATTTCAGAGAGGAAGGGAGACAGAAAGAGAAATAGAAACATCAATGATGATAGAGAATCATTGATCGGCTGCCTCCTGCATGGCCCTACTGGGAATTGAGCCAGAAACCCAGGCATGTGCCCTTGACCAGGAATGAAACTGTGACCTCCTGGTTCATAGGTCGATGCTCAATCACTGAGCCAATGTGGCCAGGCCTCAGTTTTTCAAATATGAACAAACTTAACAATCCATAAATTAAAAGCCAAAGTTCAGAGTGACCAGTGCGGATGTTCTCATCTTGCACACAGAAAGTGGAACAAGACCCATGAGCACTTTTTCCCTCGCACCAAACATTTTGGAATGGAAAGAAGTCATGCTTACTCCTTAGTTGCATTTCTTTACGAAGTGTTAGAGTTTGTCATTTCCTTATAGGCACCACTAAAAGGTGGGGAAAGTGAACAGCCTTAAATTAGTCTCCAGAGACTGGAACCCGAGGGAGGGCTGCTGGAAGAACTTGCACATCATTGCTTGCCTATGTTCATTTACTGCACTTCCAAATATCTCCCTATAACCTTGTTACTTATATATTGAAAACTAAAATAAAATTTGGAAACTTGTACTCATTTTTGAGGAATGAAATTCAGAAAAAGGATAGTTAAGGTGGCAGTCATCCTATGTTACCATCATCAGGGGCCTGACAAAAGCAGCAGAACGTAGGTGTCAGATTCAAGCAATAATATGCATATATTGAGGGTCTAATGCATGTAACCTTTTGTGCTTAAAAGCCCTGTTCTTGATTAATTTTTCATGTAAATATGGAAATATAGGTGTGTATAGGATTTATTAGTGTAAACCTACTAAATGGTAAGTGCTTCAAAGACATTATCTCACACCAGCCCCATCAGGTTATTATTCCCATTTGAAGAGTCACTAAATAATTGACTCAAAATGTGTAGTCTTTATATAATCGGAGTACATATTATGCAATGTGTTAGTTTCAATACATGATAAAGACAAAAATTTTAGTATCATTGGAAAAATAAGTATGACATTAAGTAAGTAACCCTAAATATTCTGTTTTAAGCACAAAGCTTGGTCTTCTGGGTTGCTAAGAAGTTTCTAAGCAAGAGGAATTCTCTTAGGTGAGGTCTAATGGAAATCAGGTAAGACCTTTTCCAGCATGGGCAACAGCACAAGCAAAGACATAGAGGTGGAGAAATAAGGACACATATGTAATAACTTAATCAATAAAGAAAATTTTTTAAAAATAACATAAAATATTTAATAAAGCTAAAAAATAAATGGTAAGACCTTTTCCAGCATGGGTAACAGCAGAAGCAAAGACAAAGAAATGGGGAAATGAAATAACAATATTGAGGATTCAATGATTTGTGTTACGTATCAGATACTAACATTAGGAAGGAAGGACTAGACTTAAAGGAAGGAGACTAAGTCTGGGAAAAATTCTCAGAACACAGGGTGTCATGGACTGTTACTCTTTTGTGAAGTTCTCCTTCCCCTCCTTGTTATTCTGCTATGGCTGTTAGTCAGGAATGTTCTGCATTTCCTTTCCTAAGAAAGAAGGATTGCTCCTCACCAATCCCCAATCCCACTGTTTTAACATTTGATGGGGAGAGACCATTTCTGAGCTCATGAGTGTTAAGGGCCCCTTAGACCTGAGGCCCTGGAAGTCAGGGTGCTACCACAAGGGACAGGATCTTCCCGAGAGAGAATCCAAGTGGAATCCAAAGAGCCAAGAGTCAGAGAACAGAATTCTGAGGATGTAAGGGAATCATTGGATCCAGCGTTTCCCACGGGTATAATTTCAATTTCTCTTCCCCTCCCCCCAATTAGGACAATTTTATAGCTTTATCTAGATTAAGCTAAAAACTTTGGAATCTCTAAACAAAAGGTAAATCAGGAGGACCTGAATATTTATTATCAACCATCCAAAATAAGTATTATTCTACTTTGTCTTAATTAGGAATGTTAAAGTACATGAGAAGCTAGGAACAGATGAATTTCTCAATAATGAAACATCGTTTATTTAAAGGGCACCGCTACATGATGATTTCTTTCATAAGAGCAATTTCCCATGCTGCTTTCGAGACAGCTGCTTCCTCCCTGTGTTCACTTCCCTCATTCTTTCCAGCCCTCAACAGACCATCAGCTGGTCAATGTGCTTGTCGCTCTTTCCCTACATCTCCCCATCATTTTTCACCAGACGGAGAAAATCTCCTAACTCTGAACTTGGTAAATGATAAGTGAGCTAGAAAATTATCTTTAAAAGGGTTGGATTATTTTCACGTGTCCACTGAATCACATTGTCTGTCCCTCCTCTCACACTAACAGTGACTTTCCTGCCTCTTATCTTAAATGGAAGGAACCCTGGCTCATCATCTCTGATTTTTCATGATCATAACAAGAGTTGAGTTTGAGGTAAGTGCAAGTTTCTGAGGAAAATGATCCTTTGTTATTCCAACAGAACTTGTGCTCTGTGTAGGCATTCATTAAATAAGTATCTTGGGAATTATAAAAAACATCGATACGCTTCCTAGTAACAGAGCTTTATTAAAGCTAAACTGTGATTGAGCGTAGAATAACTATGTGTGCTTTTTGGCCAAGAGCTGTTTCAGAAATCATCCCGCTGGGGAAGAGATTGGGTGAATATGTTTTGGTTAAGAACTTTCGGAGGGAGTCAGGAGAGAAATTTCCCACCATATCCTGTACAAATAAAGAACCCCAGCTAGAGGGAAGGCACCAAATCCCCTTCACTGAAATGTAACGGCAGCATGAATCCAGAAATGATCTGCATCAAGCGTTAATCAACCTTCCCGTAAGTGAAAGAACACATTTCAGGCCATTTCCTCACTCCTTGAGGGTAACCGCCAGATGACAGTCCCTGCATTTTCCCTCCTCCAAACATCCAATGGCACAGATAAATTCTATTGTCGTTTTTATGGAAGCATCTATATGAATCTAAAACTTTTATTATGTTAGCTTTTGCACTGACGTATTTCCAAAATTGGCTCAGTTTAAAGTCTTGTAAATCACCAGGCTGGGTTAATGAAGAATGGCAGGGAGGAAGTTTAGCAGAAGCTACAGGAACTATTGGTCAATCTTCGCTCTCTTCCTGACCATCTTAACCAACGTCCCCTCCTTCCAGCTGAACTCTGAGTTGCAATTCAGAATCATGTCAGCAAGGGTTGGCACATTGTTATGTCTTGGGTACTAAAATGGATCAATTGTGCTGTCCAGAATACAGTGGTACCTCGAGATACGAGTGCCCTAACATACGAGATTTTTGAGGTATGAGCCGTTGAGCGAGCGATTTTTGCTTTGAAATATGAGCAACATTTGAGATAGGCGTAATTGCGTGGATTGGCCGGCTCCACAGGACCCACCAGTTTACCGAGACTTGAGCGTCTCATAGTTTCCCACGCCTCAAGGTTACAGAACGAATTAAACTTGCATCTCGAGGTACCACTTGTATGTGTTGAGAAGAATTTCCAAGTCTTAGTCTAGGTTCAATTTGGAAAGATACAGGGAGTGATATTCTTGACTCTCCTAGAGCAGAAGAGAATAACAACATGTATGCCATTCAGTACACTCTGCTGCTTCCAGTGAAAGGAACCTGGAGCCTGAGGGAGCACTGTAATTCTCACACTGGCATTATGGCATTGGAGCACTTGACGATTATTGATACTCAACAGATACAACTAGACTCAACATGATCTCTCTCTCTCTCTCTCTCTCTCTCTCTCTCTCTCTCTCTCTCTCTCTTTCTCTCTCTCTCTCTGTCTTACTTACCATACTAACTAGATACCATTATCCTTACATACCTAAGACACAGTGGAACTGGGAATTTAGCCAGACAATCAGAGTCTGTACCCCTAAACCCTGTGCTGTAGGGAATTAACACCAAGAAACAGGAGCAGGAGAGTCAGGTAGAGAACTTTATTAGCCCCATAAGGTGCTTCTTCAGACCAGCCTCCCTGCTGACTTGATTCAGATCTCTCACTCTCTTTCCTACCTCCACAACAACACTACGGGACAGCTGCCATTATTCTTAAATATGCACCTTTAGAATTGCTTGCAAATAGTCAAAGTGTGACCATTATAACCATAAATAACAAGGAGAGATCCAAGTGTATCGCACTCTTTGGATAAGATATTGGCATTGGAAGTATGCAATAGGAACATAAAGGCAAACACATTTGCAGTCTCTATTAAGTCTCAACAATATTATATTTCAATAAAAATATTTAAAGGAAAGTTAAAACAGAATGCTGGTTGCAGTGGAGTGCTGTATTTGATTGTCTATGTTGTCAAATAGTATCAAACCGACTTCACTGCCGATAAATATTTTATGAACTCATTTGTGTTTAGAAGTCACTGTGCATCTCATTTCTTGTCTGTCAGTTATTTATGCTTTTTTTTTTTAAAGGACAACACATTCATAAAAATTACAGTATTAGCAAAAGCTCACAGCAGTCCCTCTTCCTTCCCCTAAGTAATTAGAGTCTACAGAATCTGTTTCAGGTTGATTTATTTTTATTAAATCTTTGCTTGGTAAAGTTCCTTTGCTGCTTATGACCAGTGCAGATAAATCTTGGGCTCCTCATTTCCAATCCATCACCTAGGCAACAGTTCACACAAATAAGCAAAGGCCATATAAATAAGCTTTCACATTATTATCAGCACATCTTGGTGATAAAACCAAAATTCTGCATAAAAAACTGATTGCATGTAAACACATCCATGTCGGGCTTTTTGGGGGAAGGCAACAACCGTGCTTTCTAATGCTGGCGATTTCAGCCTCTTGTTAGCATGGCTGCTTCACCAGAGAGTCCGTGAACATCAGACAAAGATGCCTCAGGTGACAGAAAAGGGCCTCATTTTCCTTACAGATGTTTAGAGTTGGAAAGGGTTATACAGAAGAAACAACAGACAAAGGGCTATGTCAACGTGCCAAGTGGAAAGCTGGAACTGCACCTAGAAACCAAACAGTAGACAGGGAACGCAGCCCCGGGATGCAGATGGAAAAGCTGAGGCAGTTAGACATGCAGAGGCAGCATCAACTTCTCTTCCGACCATTTGCCATCTGTGGGATCCTCGGGCAAGTTCCTGGATGCTGTGAAGGCTATTTCTTCATCTGTGAAGCAGAGATGCTGATAGTCCAGACTGTTGTGCTGGTTAGATGAGATAATGCCCTCAGCACTCTGGTTAAATGTCTATGTCAAAGTAGTTGTTCAACAAAGCCAGTTCCCAGACTGGCACTGCCCAGCACCTCCCAACAGAAACAAGGGTTTCATTTCGGTCCGAAACTCATTTTAGCGCAGAGTTCTTGTTAATTGCTAAATGAATGGCCTTACAGGGAAAAGATGGCTGCTCTTTTGTTGAATACTAATGATACCAGGCTTGTATTCTGCCTCCTCCTTCCTCCTCCTCCTCCTCCTCTTTCCTTCTTCTTCTTCTTCTCTTCTTCCTTCCTCCTCCCTCTTTCTCCTCCTTTCTACTCCTCTTCCTCCTCCCCCTCCTCCTTCTTCTCCTCCTCCTCTATCTTCCTCCTCCTCTTCTTCCTTCCTCCCTCCCTCCCTCCTCTTCTTTCCTCCTTCTCCTCCTCCTCTTCCTCCTTCCTTCTCCTTCCTCCTCCTCCTCCTTCCTCGTGTGTGTGGTTTTGAAGAGATTTGTCCAACTATCCAAAGGTTGCTCTGTTTCCAATCATTTAGGTCAGTGATCGGCAAACTGCGGCTCCTGAGCCACATGCTGCTTACGAGCCACGGTTTGCCTCTCTGTTGACTAATGAGTTTGCCGACCACTGATCTAGGTTCTTGTAATTATTTAACTTATCCTTGCCTCTGAGTAGTTGCTCCCTATACCCCCTTCCAATATGCTCTTGAGAGATCTTGCCTTGTCCATTGCCTCTCCATTTGAGTAGGTTGTGCACACTGCTTCTAGGGAAAGCCCATGACGCAGGCCCTGGCCAATGAAAGCTCTCACCATTGCTGTTTTTAAAGCAAGTTCGAAAAGAGAGTATGCTTTTCTTCAGAGATGGTGGGTTTGACCCTTACACATGAAGAATGTTCTACAAGAATGAATTTCATATGAGAACAAAGGGTGTGGGGACAGATGAATTTTGATGGCATGATTTGAGACCTCAGATCCAACTATGTCCGAAATGTGAACCTTTTGACATTACCACAAGTTACTAAAGGATGAGGGATCCCTAATCCAGACCCCTAATCAGAGATCCAGAGGTGACATTCCAGAGAGGATGTTTGGTCAAGGTTAGCCAGAAAGAAGAATGCAGGTAATGTGAGCCTTGAGAAGGTGGTGCATGTGTACTTCTGTGTTAGTATAAAAGAAGACAAAGAGTTTTGCAAGGAGAAAAAATTAAGACAGATTAGAGGTAGTTTAATCAGGCATGTATATGGTGGAGGATTTTTTTAAAAGTACTTTCATATTTTTCTTTTTAATTCAATACCCCTTCACCACAAAAGTGAAAAATGGGAAAACTCCCAGTAATTAGTGCAAATAATAAGGACTATCCATTTCTCAGGAAGGACAGCTGAATTATGTGGATAATAAAACAGTTCGAGAAATAAGGCAGAGCAAAATATTAATGGGGAAACAAATGAGGACAGTATTTATTATGCACAGGCTGGTTCAAAATTCCTACTAGAAACAGAGGCATGTTAACCTTTGTATAAAACTGTGCTCAAACTGGCTTCTATTATTATGTGAAATCTTCCCGCCTTCCATCCCATGTCTGTTTCCTACTTTCATCTGTTGTTTTCTACCTCTTTCTGAAAGCTTTGCTAATTTTTTCCCCATACATGCTCAGTCTACATCATAGTCCTTGTCTTTTACCATTATGATTTTGCCATTATCTTTACCAAACAGAGTTTGATAAATGTTAGTTGAATTAATGAATATTTTAATATTAAATGGATGCTCATTGATCATTTGTTCACTTATCCAGTAAGCAAGCATTGAGCCTACATGATTTGGCACTAGGGATATGAAAATAAAAAATTCAGTCATGCTGAAACCGGTTTGGCTCAGTGGACAGAGCATCAGCCTGCAGACTGAAGTGTCCTGGGTTCTATTTCCATCAGGTACATGTAGTATCTTGGTTGTGGGCACATCCCCAGTAGGGGGTGTGCAGGAGGCGGCTGATCAATGTCTCTCTCTCATCAATGTTTCTGGATCTCTATCCCTCTCCCTTCCTCTCTGTAAAAAAAATCAATAAAATATATTAAAAAATAATAATAATTTAAAAAATCCAGTCATTATCCTTAAGGAGCAAACCCATGCTTGAATTCTTAGCAGTTGAGATTATCCCGAGCGCAAGATTTGTCTTTAGTTTCCTCTGCCTTCTGTGTGTCTAGAGACATAATAGGGAATATCTAGAATATGAATAAATATTAATTGAACTACTCTGTAGATTTTATGTCTTATGATAAAAAAAGAACAAGTAATTTTCACTGCAAGAGAGGTGGAGTTTCCCGGGAGGTGAGGTCAGGCTTACTGGATTCCTCCTGATGTCTGCTAGGAAAACGAATTGAGAGCACTGTAGGGCTCTAACCGCTCTGATGCGTTCAAAACCGAGCACTCAGTCTGGCTGCACTAGAGAGCGAGCCAGGGAAATGCTCAGAACTGAACTCCTGAGGTGAGGCACAGTGCCAGCATGCAAGGAGATATTCAGGGTTGAGTCATATTAGCCAAATTGGAGCAAATACTGAAACTTCATGGGATGGTTAATTGTCCCTCCTGAATGCAATGGGAGGTTATTATCTGGAAAGAGGGAAATAGTTTTACCTTCGACGAAATGACTCTTTAATGCTAAAGTTCTACATTTTCAGCAGTAATAGATTGGCCTGAGTCATAATTCATAGATTAAAATAGATCAACTTTTAATATGTTAACCAGATAGGAAGTAGCACTGCTACATTATAAGACATTGGAACATTAGAATTTTGTGGATTTTTTTTATTGTTTTTATTTATCTTTTACTAGAGGCCCGGTGCACGAAAATTTGTTTTAAAATATATTTTATTGATTTTTTACAGAGAAGAAGGGAGAGAGATAGAAAGTCAGAAACATCGATGAGAGAGAGACATTAATCAGCCGCCTCCTGCATGCCCCACAGTGGAGATGTGCCCACAAGCAAGGTACATGCCCCTGACCAGAATCGAACCTGGGACCTTTCAGTCCGCAAGCCGATGCTCTGTCCACTGAGCCAAACTGGTCTCGGCCTGGTGCATGAAGTTTGTGCATGGAGGGGCGGGCCCTCCACCCAGCCTGGACTCACTCCAATCCAGGACCCTTCAGGAGATGTCTGACTGCCGATGACCAGCAGTTGGACATCCCTCTCACAATCCTTATAGGAGACACAGTCCTTTGCATTGTATTTTATTAAATTATACAATCACTGAGGGCAAGGATAGGGTCTTTTTTATTATAATCACAGTACAGAGTAGGTGTTTAGCTAATGTGTATGATAGGGGAAGAAGAGAAAGAGGCATAAGTAATATATATTCATTTACTGACTCATTCTATTCAATATAGAGAAGAAAGTGCCATGTAAATACCAGCTATTATAATTCACAGCAAGTAAAGCTATATGATTTCAACTTACTCTCTCCTTCCCTTGTTTCACTAACTGACCTCTTTTGGGCTCTTTTTCTGGGACAACAGCTTGTGGGTATTACAACCACGTTGTCAACTACAAAGTTCTCAGAGACTTACTGCAGTGGAGTACACTAAATATCTACTGGAGGGGTGAGGGGAGGGTGGGAACTGAGGTCAATGAAAAACCAATCTGGGATGAAAACAGTGGTTTGAAAATGATAGGAACTTTCCCCAGCTCCTTCCTCTGAGTCCTAGATTTCTCCAGCACATCTGAGCAGGTGTCTTTTATGTCTGGGAAAGAGTGTCCCCTCGTGTTTCCTCTGTTCTGTGGAACAAGTGTTTCACCTCTTAAGAAGTATATATTTGCAAACATTGGATTTAGTGGAAGGGACATAGATTTTGGAAACAGCACAATGCAGGTGCAAATCAGATCTCTACCATTGATAATCTGTGATCTTAAAAAATCACTGAACCTCATGTTTCTCCTCTTAATTATGGGGTAATAATCTTTATCATACGGTGGACAGTAAATGAAAATAAAAGCATGCTGAGCCTAACCGGTGTCAGGTAGAGAAATAAGTAATGAAGATTCTAAAATCTTAAAAATTCTAAGATGCCGACATTCAGAGATGAAATTTGAATAACATTTACTATTTAATAAAGATGAATATTATTTGCCATAATCTTAAATATGACTGTTTTTATCTTATTTATTTCCTTGTTGGTGGGAGAATACTCATTTCAAAATCAAGGCCAAGGTCTGACAATCTCCCCAACACCCAGAATCCAATTCTGGTAGTGACCCTTGTTTTGGGAGCACCTGCTGTTTTCCATGGATCTCAGAATCATGAAGGAGAGTTTCACTGAGATGGATGACAGGAGGCCATTGATTATTTCCCAAATCAAGTACTTGTTTTTGTCCTGTTAGGATATTACGCCCTGAGATTCTTTAATCACTCAGCATCCTCTCTTTTCAATTTCACCTTTCTTCCAAGTGACCTAAAATTGCAGATAAATGCTTCCTGTGGCCTAAGAATTCATAATGGGTGGTAATTAATTATAGATCAAGAAAATAAAATAGAAAATAAGGTAGTAGATTTCAAGTTCCAAACAGAGTCAAGGGTTGGACCTCAACTAATTGGTTTCCTGATAAAGTTTTCCTCCAGAAGCACTGGAAAAATCTTTTATTTTAATGAGTATTTGCCAAGCTTAGAGGATTCCCTAAGCTACTGTCATCCATTACAATGAACAAAAGGCCGAGGAGTCTAAATTCTGTAAGAACCTCTAACATTTGCTGGATTCAAAAGGGATAGAATCCCCAAAATGACACTGCAGTTTGGGGTAATAAGTTTGTCTCTCTCCAAGTCACCACCCAAGAGATCTTATTTGAACTTTATTGTTGTGTAGAGTTGAGGCCAAATGGATGGGATTTGCTCTGTCAAGTGCTTCTAAGTTAGAGCTGGGACTCCCTGATTCCCAAACCTGTGCCTCTGTGTAGAGCCCCATTGGGCCAGGTAATTAAGAAAAAGTTATGTTTTTATCAATTATGAAATCATTTCTGCTTCTGTTCTTGCTATAATAAATGACCCTCTGGCATCCCAAATCGACGAACTGCCATTCAAAGATTATCTTCCTCTTTAAGTCCTCTCTAT